>NQII01001142.1:521404-554535 GCA_002778355.1 Clitarchus hookeri | reverse complement strand
CCAGAGTCCCTAGGCTGTCGGCCGAACGACCCTACATCTCATCAGCTCACCGCAGAGCTGTGGCGCCGGGCACACACATATTACTTCACAACTCTGGAAACACCGCAGATCAAGTTGGCTTTATCGTCGTAGCCAAGCTTGGTCACGTCATGTTCTTTCGTTTTTGTATCGGCCGATAATAACTTTGCTTTCATTGTTTTCAGACTAACAATTTTTACAGTATGAACCTTATATAGATTACGGCAGCAGTACGTAGGCAANCAATTTTTACAGTATGAACCTTATATAGATTACGGCAGCAGTACGTAGGCAAAACTTTTATAGGGTGACCTTGGATCATGTGGAATCCCCACTGTCTCCAGTAAGGTAGGGAAAGGGAATATGGGATATGGTCATCAGATGAGAGACATGCAAAAAAAGACTCACGTAGATGAATGATATCTCTAAAGAATCCACATGAAAGATGATACAACTATGTTGAAATAATTATTCATTTATTTTGCTGTGCGTCAATAATAATGCTGGGCTGAAAAAGTTACTTCATGCAGAACTTGGCCTAACAAACAGCGAAGTAAATAAATGTGCAAAGGTAAACCTTATTACATTTCAATGAAAAAACAAAATGGTTATTTTGGGAAGTTTATCCTGATTTCTGCCAAAAAAAATACAATTAAACGAATGTCTTCACTTTAAAGTGGTATAATGATAAACAGTATATGTAACAAAGGTGAAGGAAAACACAACAATGTTGAGCAGTTTCACAGAGATCCTCTTCCATGACACATCAAGTTTTAAAAGAGGGAAGTGTAGAAGCAACCAGTAACATCAAATACTGAGTTTTTACACTCATTGTCTTGTAAAATATTTCAAGGCAAGAAGTTATTGGAATTTTACACTCACATCCAAATTTGAACAAGCTTATAGTTCAAGACCGTATGTATGCACTCAGCGCCTTTAAGCACTTGGTCCACAGTATGGGTGGCTGGCAAAGGTGTGGTGTTTCGATGTGCGTGCCTGCTTGGTCAAGGGAAGCCTGCAGTCCTACGCTAGTTACGGAAATACGATCGAAAACTACGGTCACCTGCCTCTCCTTTGAAGGGATGGCGCTAACCAGGTAAAGATAGGTCAATGTTCAGCATAGAATAAGAACGCCGTGGTTAGACTTGAACGTGCTTATTCAAAGTACAATAAACCCGGTGACCCGTGCTATCTCCTGCGCTCTCGTGATTGATTCCTAAGCAACCAGCGGAAGTTACGTTAAAACAGGCGAAGGGGATCTGTTGTCAAAAGAAACTAGAGCACATGAATTAAGTAGCCATGAAAACAACTTGGACCCCAACTGTTGACTAGTGTCCTGAAGGGACTCTGTTGTCACTACCAAAGTAGTGAGTGCAGTGTATGGGGTGTTGAAGACTTCTTCAGAGTTAGCCGGTAGCTGGTCTGGAAGACCTACAGGCTGTTGGTTCTTTGTGAGGAAGACGGTAACAGACAGCTCTATCACGGCTGTGGTAGAGCAAGCTGCTCGGTGTGCAAGACAACTCCCATCCTGGGGGCGCGTCTAGCCTTATGTACAACTTGCCGGCGCTCCCTTGTGGCTTCCTTCGGTTCGGGCATCTTCCCCGGGGTTGCTCCTCCCTTAGTGGCCATTGCTGCACTCTCTTGAGGAAGGAATGAAGTGGAGTAGTTTCCTCATGTGCGGGCGTGGTGTCCGGTACTTGCTTAGGGGCAACTGACGTGTCTGGCTTCGTCTGGTTTCCTTGGCAGGGGCGATTACTTGACGTGCACGTCTGGCATAACGGGTAGTTGAGGATCGTCCACTGTTTTCTTGGTTGTCTTAGGTTGGGAGAGTGCCTGTCGGCTCTGGAGGCAAGCAGACTTGGGGTTCGATACTCCGTTTGGGTGGTCGTGTCGCCACTTGTAATGAATTGGAGTCGAAAAAAAAGATATGCCTAGTACACATCACGTGTCAACTTTAAATGCTAACTGAAAGTAAAAAATGGTTACAGCTATAAATATTATGATTTTAAACCAAAATAATGTCCAGGCCAAAATAATGTTTAGGCACATTTTTGTAAAATAATAAAAACATTTTTGAATGGACTAGAAATTAGTGGAAGCATCCAGTATTGAAAAAACCCCAATTCCATAATAGGCAATTCTTCTGGAACAAGTTTTCTCTCATGAGTGTAATGTGCTAGAGGCTGTCGTGTCTAGTTAATAGTTATGTACTTTTGAAGTGTGGTGTAAGGGATGCCATCTATGAATATACTGACATACTAGGAGAAGTGGTACAGGAGATATGACTCAGGAGTTGGGTCGTTTTCACAAGTGGTTTCTGTTTAGTAATATTTTTAAAGATGCTAATACCGTGTGTGTTCAGTCATGTGGTATTGNTGTTTTCACAAGTGGTTTCTGTTTAGTAATATTTTTAAAGATGCTAATACCGTGTGTGTTCAGTCATGTGGTATTGTGTCTGATTCACATTTGAAATGTCATGGGTTCGATCCTGGCTTGCTGCAATGGGGGTGATTTATCCCAATGTGGTTTTTGCACCCCCACTCAAGGCAAATGCTGGTGCAGTTCCTAAAGAGAAAGCTACGAATATATCAACTTTGCATCAGTATCACAATTATGATGATTTTATGGTACAGCCCAGATATAAAAATAGTCCAATAAAACCAAACTGAGATTGGCACAGTTTGTTAATAATACATATTTTAGTTGCTATTTATTTTTATTTATTGCAACTTCATGGGAGGAGTTTAACCCCCAAAACACCTCCTGTGCGCATTGCCGTGATTTTTACCATCACTATACAGGCTGGGGCTCTACTCAAAGATACCGGGAAAGTTTCCTAACATCATACAACCCAACTGATTTGATTGGCAGCATGTGCCTGTACAATGGTGCTCTAGGAAAAGACCTTTCTGTGCTCTTCTTCAGAATGTAGAAATATTGGCACAACATTCCTTCCTTTGTTTCTGCCATATGCAGAATTCCTGAGTACGCCAGTTTCTTTTGCCTTGTTATCTGAAGCTTCATGCCCATTTTACTAACACACTACACAATTTATAGAGGTGGTCTTTAAAATCATGGCAAATGTCATTACCATTCTTTGAAATATCAGCAAACATTTCCTGAATCATTTCTTCCCAATCTGAATACATCTAAACTTTTATTACATTTATTTTCCATGTTGCTAATAATAATGAACAGATGGTCACAGGGAAGAAAACAGTGGCCATGAATGGGAAGATGATAAGTGGCGCTCTTAAACCTGTCTACATACACCAAGGAATATAGATACTGCATCATTGTTGAGTTCAAATCGCCCTGGACTGGCACATGTAACAAAAGATACAGCCCTACCACATTTATGGGAAGTACAGTATGTTATTTACATAGCAATTTAAATATACCACCCCATTAACCCCGTTCTTCACCTTAAATTACGATTACATGGACATTGTACACCTTTGTTCTATAGCAATGTAAATGAAAAAATTTTATTCCCAGAGTTGTCTCATATCATATAGCAGATTTCACTCATAGGAAAATGATGAAATGGGAAATTTTTCTGAAAATCAAAGGATAGGCATTCAGTGTTATCACCATGGACTGCCTTTTCTCCAAAATTATGGCTATCTACATACAAACCTTTAAGCCTTAAATTTAGGAGTTTTCAAATGTTATCTAATGACTTTCTTCCATTCATGAGTTTTAATAATTCTTAAGTAATAACTTGAGTTCTCCATAAAGGGGAACAAACATCTACACGTGCCGGCTTCAAATTTTTATTGTGCTTTTCAATTAAAGTAGTGTACAAATACACATATTTAATTCTGCATGTGAAGTAGTTCCTCTTGTTTTCCCAAAGAATGTAATTTATCACCTAGTGTTCATCTACTGAGTCATCACAATACAGAATTCCTGTTTGATTTGCCACAAATATTTGTGAATGACAGATTTTATTTGGTTTTCAAAATTTTTTGGTCATGTCAGATAGAATGACTGTACATTAAAGTAGGTCACTTATGTATGAAAAAAAAAAACACTTTTTCATTGGGCAAAATTAGAAAACTGTGCCAAACTATGTCTTCAAATAGCATATAAAGTTCGATTGCAATCTGAATTCATCTTCTGCCTCCTGATTCATCTCAAAATAGTCAAAAAAAGTAGTCAAGAAAGGTTTTACAGTATGGTATAGGAAATCACTCCAGTCAACGATATGTAAAAAATGAAAATACTGAGATTGTTAGTTAAGTAAATGTTTAATAAAGAGATAAAGAGAAAAAATAGATTTTAAAGCATTACAAAAATAATTATTACAATAAAAGGTTAAATAACAGCAAAATCTTTCTTGCTATCGAACTTCAGCATTGCTTTTCGTGACTCTATTTGGGCTTTTATGAAGCCTTCTCTCTCACTTTTATCACATAAAGTGATTGAAGCCTCAGTCACAGCTTTGACTGCTCTTTCGACTGCTTGCGTATGACATGGTAGACGCAATAAAGGCAGTTCTCCTTCTCCTTTTTGTTCGATAAACAACAGGAGTTCTTCTTCGCTCACATGTTTTAATATTGGCGGTTCAGTAATATGTTTCTGCCAATCCAAAAGGTTGTAATATGATGATGCATCAAAGTTCAATTTTGGTAGCTGAAACAGTTGCAAGCTATTTGATGTGGTCTTTNCCTGCCAATCCAAAAGGTTGTAATATGATGATGCATCAAAGTTCAATTTTGGTAGCTGAAACAGTCGCAAGCTATTTGATGTGGTCTTTCTGGCTTTCAGAAGTCGACGGGCTGCTAATTCACGAATGTGCAGTTGGGAGTCGGTCAGCATTGCAAGCAAAAAATTTTCCGGGTGTNATTGCAAGCAATAAATTTTCCGGGTGTGCGAAATAGCTATTTCTTTGAATGACTGGGTCGACAACTGCTTTCAAAGTTGTTGATAAATATCGGGTTTGCTCGATGAGTTTGAATAAGTGTCGTGCTCCATCTTTACAGCTGGGGTGGGATTTGACAGAAAGCCATACCGGAGCGTAAGCCTTGACAATATAGGTTGCAAGAGCAGTTAGGTTTTCAGAGGGAGCGTCCACCGAAACATACAGACGGAGAATTCTGTTGGCACGCGTTAGCCATCGGGCATGGGACATTTTGCCTGGTGATTTGTTCCCTAAATCATTAGGAAATATACCTGTTGAAACCGCTTCGACTATTCTGTACAAATATTTCTGGTCGGTACTAATATCTTTAGCAGAAAGCTCTGGTAAGTCCGTGGGAATAGGTTGAAACTGAATTACTGGTTCTTTTTTTTTCGCAGTTTTCGAGTTCTTTCCCAATAGTCCCTGAAAATGTCTGCGGTCCAGATGTACTACCATCAATGTGTTGAAATAGATGTCTGAATGGTAGTTAATTCATATGTAATAAGCATATAATTCACTGCAAAGGTTTACCAAATCTTTTTTCAAGTGACCTTAAAATACCGCTGTATTTGCCTACATTCACATTGGTTCCATCACACCCAATTGCCATCAAAGATCCTATAGATATATCTGCTTTCAAGAAAAAGTCGGCAATTGCTTGTTCTATGTTTTTCTCACTGCCAGAAGTAGGTGCGATGTAACCCAAGAACTTCGATTCAGGTTCCTTAATCAAAGATAAATGCTCTTCAATTATGCTTTGCCTGTATTTTTTCCCACTTTTTCCAGATATAATCAAAGTTATGTCCTTTCGTCCGTCGAAGTACAATGCAGGTATTTGTAAAACTCTTTGTTGTGGAACTATACCTTTTCTATTTTTTTTCCGTTCTCAACGCAGCATACTTTTGTCTATAACTTGAGAATTAGACGCTTGAAGAACTGCAGATGCGATGGCTGCCCCTGCCCTATCCAACACTCCATATCTATCGCATGTTTTTGACAGTAAACCATAATCAACTGGCAAATTGGAATTACTATCCGGTTTAGCACTTGAAGGTCGCAACTGAAGTTGGGTTTGGTCTTTACAATCAGACTGGCTACATTCTGATGTGCTGCTGAGCTCCTCCGTACATTTTTTTGGCTACTATTTGACGTTTACTCAGAGATTTTTGTCGCAATAGCTTTCTTTTCAGTGTTTTTGTAATTAGGCTTGTTGTGACAACATCTATGCCCCCTATCAACATTTTTCTAGTCGTTCGTTGCTATGAAGCTTTGTTCTCTTACAGGTATTTTTTTCTGCTTAGGGCAGGTACATTTAGAAATAACCCGACACTTGCAAGCCAAAATATTAAACAAATTTTTACTTCCAAGACGAAGCTCTTCCAACTTGTTTTGCGGTATTTTTGGGTGAGACTTGAGAAGGTTTTTGCACTTTAAATGATATGCCTTTAACATTGCTTTTATTCGTTTTTGTTCTACTGTAGGAATAGAAGCTTTAGTGCATATTTCTATAAGTTTTGCAAGTACAATAGTCTCTATTTCTTTATAAGTGGGTTCTTTTTTGGATTCCCTCTCATGTTTTATCTTGTGTCGGGTCCACTCATAACACTTCATGATTTCTTCATACGTTCGTAACACATTGTCTTTTAAATCACATATATATCCGAACAACGCATATTTCCAATTGACATGAGTATGATTCATGGTTAAAATGCACGAGAAAACACAAAACAAACAACTATACTCTAGTTAGCGACGGGCAACACTGGTTGTTATTGTCTCTAATTGCGTGTCATTTGTCGCGTCTAATGCCCCTATCCTGCTTAGTATTAGTAAAACAAAGTATATTTTTCATTCAATTCAATGTTAATCACTTGTATAAAGTATTTCTATATTATTATTTTTTTATTGAGAAAAAACCTTGGAAAACAATTTTTTTTAAATCTTTAATCACAATCCGGAGGCAATAAAACTCAATAGAACATAATAAAATTTTACGTANAAAACAATTTTTTTTAAATCTTTAATCACAATCCGGAGGCAATAAAACTCAATAGAACATAATAAAATTTTACGTATGGATTACCAACACCATTTAGCACCTTTCAATCGCTGTGCCCTTAACAATATCGAGAAATAAAAAAATGACCCTCCATACTGTACATACATATTTTTAATTAGTTCTAGAATCTCACTCACCTTCATTTTTGTTTTGCTCCAGTAACAAAATACATTTATGAAGGTAGCAATACACATGGCGATATATTTTGTTCTACACCTGTTAACATCACATTGCACTCCACTAAAACAGTCAGTTTATTGAGACCAACTAAAAATAGAATTTAAGACTACAATTTCATTATAAATTTTTTAAATATGTTAAAATTTACACAAGCATATAAAAGTGATACAAAACGTTTGAAGTTTTTGGTAAACTCATGCAGCTGATACCTTATACTGCAAAGTCACTCATTAAAAGATATTAAAAGATATTTGTCAACAACATGCCATATGACCAGGGCTTGGAAAGTTCATCACAAAAAGGAACTAATTCAAGTTCAAGTTCCTCTAGTGTCACCAAAAGGATCACGTTCCTAGAAAAGAACTTAAAAGTTCCTTGGACTTTCCACTTGTATTTCCTATTGATATTTATGTTGTATTTAATGCTGTATAAAATTTCAAACAGTACTTACAGTGAGGCAAGCATTAGTCCTTATAACAAATAATGTTTTTATTATAACTGTTCTCACTCTGGAAATACATTTGTTAAAAGTTTTACATAAATATTAATTTTGATTATGACTACAAGGTAAAATGTCATTCATACTATTTCAGACCATTAAGCAAGCCTATATCAGTAAATAACACAATAAATTCGGAAGAATATCGTTTACTAATTAGGTAACAATTAAAACAATAATTTTAACATAATATATGTGACAATCAAAGAACAGAACTAAATTAAAAATAAAATGAGTACAATTCACAAAACGAAGGTTGTAAAATACTCAATACAAACATTAAACATCATGGCACCCAGCATACATCTCATATTATTTAGTACAAAACTCAAACATAGCCCAAACTTAAAATTTAATTAAGAAATTTTTTTCTACAATTAACTGAAAACTGAGATATAGTTAGCCAGAGCATACAATTTATTTTGAGCCACGCTCGTGAGTTTGTTGGGCTGGGAAGTAAATTTTAAGAACAATTTATGTCTCTACTTATGTGATGTCTACTATGCCCCAAATTTTTATTAAGCATTCGCAATTCTAAACATACAGCTCATCCGAAGTAATACGAAATTTGGTTCGTGTGTCTTAAAATTATTAATACAAATTACAGAACTGGTAATCATTATCTCTGTTTTTGAAATTGATCAATTTTCATACTGAAGAGAAAGACTGAATTTACAGTTATGTTACTATTCTATATGTGCTGCCCCAAATTTGACTACGAATTACTTGCAGCACCTAATGATTTTGCCAACAGTTTGCATAAGTTGCACAATACGGTTACATTGTTTCTGTTTCCAGAAATGCATCAATAGTTTGGTATATTTTTGTTTACTTCCTTCAAGCACATGCAACCTCACATGCATACATACTTATAAAACTCGTAAACTGTAAACAATTCATAGCTGCTGAACCAACAGGGTTGAATTTCTCTCTCACATTGTGATCTTGACTGTATTCATGCTGGGTTGTTATGGAAAATACATTACCTTTATTTAATATTTTTAATTTTGTACGTAAGTTTATTTTTGCAAACTTAAACAGGAATGTAAAATATTAGTCCAGTTCATATAAAAAAGGAACAAAGTTTGGATCGTTGTTCATTTGGTAAAAAATAAACATGATCCATAATCATTCCAAATAAAAAGGAACAAAATAATGTGAATGCGTTCATATGAACAGTTCTTTTCGAGCTCTGCATGTGACTTATGCAGAATAGGTATTTCCACCTATAATATTAACTGAATGTGTCTCTCGGTCCCAAGAACTTCAACGGCAGTTCTCAAAATCCATCTTTCACACAATACACATGAGAAATTGCTTGTATACAAGCTTCTCGTGGTGAATTTGTCAATGTTTCAAGGTTTTAAGTAAAAAGGTGTTTATTTTATTTCCATTTAAATGAAAATCCAACAAATGTTTTCTTCTCTCACATTAATTTATTATATCTCCATAAATATAATTTACTGTATTGACAAAAACAGATACATCATTTCCAAACTCGCAGCAGACATGTGCTTTGACATGAAATATGCTACCAGTACATTTCAGCCACAGCCCTGACCCATCTTTCTTCACTACACATCACAGACGTTCTACACAGACAACAATGATTTACACACACCACCTTGTTAGCAATTATGGAAAATGAACAGACACTAGCAGAAAATACCCACAACAAGCATATAAATTCATCCCTATAAACATTTTACAATAATAATAACAAGACCTCATCAGGCATTTAATTGGTATCATGGACAATACATACCATTGGAGCGTTTTTAAGCAAAAGCTCGGTGTTTTCATGAACAAGGTTAAACACTGAACTAACAATTTACGCTATTTCTTCAAAGTCCTTTATAAGAAAATGTCATTAGTCTAGCATACAGTAAATATTTAACAAATATAAATGCAAAATCAAACATTAAAAAAAAGTAACCACAAAGCACGCATGTTGCCACTTTTTTCAAAAGCACAATTTAGTAACATGGCCATGATTTCTCACAGTTTTGAAAGTAAACAGTGTTATAACATTATTTTCTTATGAACTAGGGTGGTAAACAGATGAATCATCATCAGCTACATAATATTCAGAAATAAATGTAGACCCACATCAGGTTCACTGGTGAGATGGCCCTCAAATAAGAACCCAGTTCAAATGCGGACTTTGGCAAGCCTGCTAGTTTCCAAGAAGGGTTTCTCGTGTTTGTAATGATGAGGGCATCATCATGCAATGGAGGGTTCTGTCAGAGTACTTCCACTTCCTCCCCATTTTTCATTCAGCTGCAGAACAGCCAGCTTCCCCTACCGTGTTGACCATGTCTGAGGTGAGAACATACGCACATGCTTTTATTCTCCCGAGTCAAGCACGTGATTGTTCCAGTTGCAGCTATGGCCTAGGTGACATATGGGGAGTTTGAGAAGTCTGTAAACTGTTGTCTTTTACAACACCAAATTGGAAAATGAACACTTTGAGGTCCAGGTAAAATGATCAACGTTACAGATATGTACACAAAACTACTGTATCTTTGATACGTGTGACATGGTATGTCTAGTGGTACGAGAAAGCAAGTGTATGTACAGGAGGGAGCTCAAAGCACAAAAGGCAAGGTTAAAATAGTTGAAATACACACATACTCACACATTGCAGTTACGGAGTGGTTTTAACTCTCTTTAAAGGTCATACATGTTATTATGTTATTGGCTCCAGCACAGTTCTTGCCTCGCTATGTTGTCCTGTCTTACTACCTACAAAGTAAACTGCACACAGCACACAACAGAACACAAAGTACATTAAATTCCTAGCATCTGTTGGTGCTCGTCGAAGAACAGTTCAACAGACGCGCGAGCACGACTGGACTACAACGCTCTGACTTCCTCAAATTAACAAGCAGCTTATACAATTTGCTGGTACAACATCTCCAATCGCAGCTTCTTTTCGATTATGTCGGTGTGCGGCTCGTGGTTGTGACCCTCCTGACGGACTTCTACCTGGTTCCCGTCCGTGACGACGCGTGCACGGCACTTGGTCTTATCGCAGTATATGCATCGCCAGAATTGCCGCCCACAGCGGTAGTATTCGGCGTTGAAGAGAAACTTTTTGAATATCAGCTGTGGATTACCCCTGGGGCTCCGCACGAACTGGATGATACCTGAAAGCAAATGTTGATGTCAGATCACTAGAAAGCACAACGCCAATACTTTTAGCTACATAACTTCAAGTCACATTCTTTTGAAAACCATGTCTATTATACAACAGAACCAAAATATTTAAGTTAGAATACTGCATAAAGGAAAAATCTATAATTTCAAATGATTAACCTTCTTGTAAAAAAAATTATCCACATGAGTACGTTTTCATTTGATTCTATATCATGATACAGCACTTTTGTAAACTCACACAAAGAGTTAATTTCCCACTTTTTCATTGTTTTTTTTTTTTTGCAATATATAAAATATTAGGCATTACATTTTGTTGGTTTATAACTGCCTGAAATTAACCATTATGCCATAAAATCCCTCTAAAATAAAGTACTACATGCAAATGGAAAGTAGAACAAACCAAACCTGTTAAAACATAAACACAGTTGTGTTCAAGTTGATAATACCCATATGATGCTAGAAATAAAACAAACCAGACAGAATACCACATAAACACAATGTTTTCCAGTTAACAATATCCACGTAATGCTAGAAATTACACAAAAGCAGACTGCCAGGATGATGTGAGTTATGGTTTAGTAATTGCTCAGAGTGAGAGGTGCAATTATGAACCACTGTTTCATATTTTTTCCATCCATCAGCACAGAGTTCCGAGACGTAAGAATACGGACCACATCACCGCACGCACTGTTGTTACTGTATGAAACTGCTGCCTGTCATAACAACACACAAATACGTACAATGCTGGAGACCAGCAAAATCTGTCCCTAGAAAACAGGGATATGGATACAGTGGCCAGCCACATTCAACATACTGCATTCTTTAACTTCTTGCTGATTTCAGTTTATTAACAAAAAAAAGTTTAAAAATAAAAATGCAACTGTATACCTTTACCAATGTACCTTACTTTGCAGCCCAGACATTAACACCTTAACCTATTAAAGTATAATTACGTTACGACCAGTATAAAATAAGGATTGTTGGTGTTCAAATGCATGTCATCTTAAAGAAATACATAAAGCCTTAAAATTTTATTAATATTCAGGGGCTATTAGAACTATTTTCGGGATGGGGGGAGGGGGGGGCAAGGTCCTGTAGAGAATTTGGCGCCTCTGGTGCTTGAAAATGTGCCGTCCACATATATTTTTTTAATTGAATATGATTGTATTTACACATATATAATGCTTTCTATTTACTTAGCATTACACAAAATATTTCTACCAACATAAACATTAATATTTAATATTATTATTGATATTGATCTGCATTTTTAGTAACTACATGTAAAGTATAAATTTTAATATATATATATATTACTTGTGGTACCCGCTCATGAAGTCTTTGGCACCACCAACACCTCGTGAAAAGGGGGGCAGAATACCAGTGTATATTTCCTTTCCCTCTCGACACCTCTGATTCTCCCAGCCTGGAAATTGTGAAATTGTGACTGTGTTGTAGGTTGTTGTATTCAAGATGCCATAACCATTATTACAAGCACAAGAGTTTTTAAAATGTTGATAATGCAACAAAAATATAAAACATTGGTAACTTTTTCAATGAAAATTTACTAAATTCACAAGGAAAGACAAACGGAACTGATAAACACACACAATGTTAACATCCTTCTAGAACAAAGTTTCCTCAACACAGTGTAATAACTCATAAAACAAATGTATACAGGTGAGTTTGTCTGACATCAACTCAATGTCAACAAATTACCTGCCTGGATCTTAACTCCACAGCTTTATTGATTACAGATACTGCTTTATATGCATTATTTACCACATGGCTTTGGCTTGAATGATGTGATGTAATAGATAGAGAGATATATATATATATATATATATATATATATAGAGAGAGAGAGAGTTTACAGTATCTTAAACATGAAATGCCCTTTCTAACCAACTTTTCAATTAAGTAAAACTCAACAAAAAGGTATTTTACATATAACATTACTTTTGTTACATAATCCAGTAAATGTATTTATAAATCTAGCCTGACAGTTCACATTCTATAGCCTTTCTTCTTTGGCAACTTAAGGGAGAAATGTTAAATCACAAATTATTACTTATGTACTGCATGAAGTTGACTGTCCCACTATAACCATGCCGATATTCCTTACAAGCAAGTTTTGGGGCACAATCTTGATTAATATTACCTCAGGGGTCATGCCTGTGGAATTAACGGTGAATCAGATGAAGCATACATGTACAAAGATGTTGGCGTAACCTGCAGAAGTAGAACCCATGGCCAAACCCATAGTCAACATAAGCCGCAATCTACGTAAGCTGCAGTTGCAGAAACAGCACAATCTGCATTCCATTCATTGCAGGTGTATCAGGGGGAAAAGATGGAAAAATGTGTGTAAACCAAGAAATTCTTACACACCATTTGAAAACGGATGGGGAATAAATCACAAAGAAATTTAGGCGCAAAGACAAATTTAGAAAATTTTCACCCCCTTGATATTAAAAAAAAATTCAAAATGGCCAAAAGTATCTGCCACCTTAATGACCTAAAGCCATGGGCCTCTGAACATGCCTATCCAGTGTAATTGCAGTAGCTCAAATATTTTAGGAGATGTAACAGTTTGAAATTCAACGCCTCTTAAAATCATAAAGTTAAGGCGAGGTTGACGGTACAATGTAAGGAAATGGGATAGTGATAGGATTTAGAAGCGTGACAAATAGGAACATGATACGTCAAATTGTTTTGGAAATACAGAGAATAGAAAATTAGGCCATCCTTTAAAACTCAAAGTTTTGGAAAATCCCTTGTCTGTGCAAACTCCCCCTTAAAAGATGCTTTCGTGACAAATTTAAAGTTTCTAGGCCAAAACTAGTGGAAACAGTGAGTGACCAAATGTACGAAGCAATAAAACATCCTCCCACCTTAATGCTATTTCTTCTTAGGGTTTTGGGTGAAGGAGGATTTGAAAGAAGGCGGAAGGGTTGAAAAAAAAAAAAAAGGCATTCCATAAAAGTTGTGAAGGATAATGTGGGAATAAGCATGGGCAGTAGTAATGTTTCAAAGAATAATTTTCGGTAATCACGGAGCACAAAAATGGAACCACCTTAAAGGAGACAAAGTATGAAAAATGGGTGTGAACTGCAAAATTCGTACATAGCACTCAAGAATGGATGAGGAAGAGCACATGAAAAAAGTTTCGGCGAGCAGGGAGTAAATTGTGAAAAATCCTCCACTCCCCTACATTTCTGAAAAAATTTTTAAATAGTCGGAGGTGTCTGCGACCTTGATTGCTTAAAGCTTTTCAGGCTGCTGAGCGTTTCTACCGAGTCCCATCGCTGTAGCTCAAAGTGGTTACGAAAAATAGGAATTTTAAATTTGACCCCTCTTTAAAATTGTACAGTTAAGGTGAAGTCGACAGTACACTGTGAGATGAAGGGAACTGATGGGCATAAGAAACATGGCAAATTGAAACATTATAGGTTGAACAGTTTAGGAAATATTGGGAATCAAAAAATAAACCCTCTTAAAAACTCAAAATTTTCCCACTTCCTACTGTGTGAAACTACTAAGAGATACTCCAATGCCAAATTGCAAGTCCCTAGCACGAGTGGGGTGTAAATGACGAGCAAACAAAATCTCAAGTGGCAAAATGTGCCCTCTGTGGTAAAATATCACTGAGGGGGAAAGGGAGGGGATAGGATGGGTAGGGATAGACAGAGGAAGGAAAAGAATAGGTACTGAAGGGGATGGCATCATCCAAAAACTTCACATTTTCACCAACAAACTTCCGTTCTTCATTTATGTATAGACAGAGATCACACCATTATGAAAAAAACAGAACTTGTTAACACCAATGTTTAGATACAGTCTACACACAACAACTTACAAAAAATGCACAAAGAGACAACTATATGGTAAAATAACAGAACAACTATTTTCGGGAGTCATAATGCATATAGCACACACCAAGTTAAAAATGAGTTAGGATTGTCACTTTCATGCACTCATCGTCCATCTCATCTGGTTAACTCTTTATCTGTGATTGCAACAAATGCCATTTACAATTTAAATGTTGAAATAATCTTTAGCAATACAGATACCAATAGCATTCATAGAAAAATAACCAAAACTGTTGCAATGCTTGTGCCCCAACGTGTATAAGGTATTATGAAATAATAAAATAAACATTACAGAAACGAATGCTGTACAATGGTGTAGAACATGTACTAAATAAAAGTTAACTACGATTCCTTCAACTCAAGTTGTTGAGGTGCTGATGCATGGCATTCCACATCTGCTTCCTCTGTATTATTTCTGTGTGTGGTTCGTGGTTATGCTCCAAGCAGCGTAGCTCGTAGGCGTTCCCATCGGTGATGATGCGAGCGCGGCATCTGGTCTTGTTACAGAAGATGCACCGCCAGGTCTGTCTGCCGCCAACATTCCCCAAAGTCACGTTCTTGAAGAGGTAATCATCGAGGATCAGCTGTGGGTTGCCTTTGGGACTCAGTATGAACGTCATCGTACCTGCAAACAACATTCATGTGAGGCATCAGTAGGGATATAACACTCAGACTGCCTCGCGTAACTGCCCGCCTCATGTCTGACTTCTCACTAACACTGGCATAAACAACAAGTGCTTCTTATGTGTCCAGGCACGTGTCCGAGGGAGGGATCCCATGGGTCCGGACCCTTCCCAAAGGTAAAGAACTCCAGAGTAGACTGTAAGGAAAATAACAATCATAAATAAAAGCTATGATTTAAAGAATTTTCAGAGAACAATTGAAGTATTGCTAAAGAATTGGAAGCTGAGGTAATCACCTACATAGCACATCACTAAGACTCCTCTTTATTTCAGTCTAGTCTCTGTGCTATTATTGTAATTTATTTTTAAAATAAAATGTATGTTTTTAAACTGTTTGCCATTACATGATGTTTAAATATGTAAATTAATATAATTTTGCAGTGTCCACAGAGGGAATACAATGAAAGATTACACTGTGTGACTAAAAGATAACATCCATGGGCCAAGTTATAATTCCAACTAGACAGGGGCAAACATAAATTTCGAAGGACAATTTTTAACATTAAAAAATATTTCTTGTTTTATTAATTGGGTTAATTTCCACAAAGGAAAAACTTGTTGAGATAGGTGAAATGTAGTGTATAACATATCTTGCAGGTTAATTAAAAAAAATAAAATTTGTGTAGTTCTACTCTTTCTTTTCAGTTGCAGAAAGCAAATGTCGTCCACCTCCTCACTCCTGTACACCTGGCTATGCCCATGCTGACCCTCCCCAAACAAAATACCTGGATACGTGCCTGGACGTATCAGTGTCTCACAAATATTTGCAGTGTCTCTGACTGGCGTTACACGTTTGGCACAAGTCAAAAGACGTTTATTTTAAAGTTTTTAACAACTCTGAAATGTTGAAATATAACTTTCCAAAATGACGGTAACTCAAATACTTTACATACCACGATTTTCTACTTATGTAATCATCTCTATGAAGCAAATTGCCAAAAGATAGTCCAATAAATTTTAATACGTTCTAAAAATCATAGACATTTTTCTGTAGCAATCTTTGCCAGGTTGCAGGTGATATTTCGCGCAAAGTTTGCTTCACAAGTAAGAGTTGTATTTACCATATTTAAATTTTAAAACACACATCCAATTAATATTTGTTTGCTGCATGACGAGAAAGTTAAAATAATTATCTGTACTCTCAATGCAGCTGTCTGGTGTGGGATCGGCTGAGTGAAAAGATACTGTTAAATGATTTTAAGTGTGTCTCGCCGACCTTTCTCGATATAACCTTTAAACAAAAAAAACACTTTATAGGTTGTTCACGGTAAACCGAACACTATGCACATTGTGTATTCTTCCACCATACGTAAAATTAACATTGCCATGTGTTTGATCACTTTATTTACGTGACATCCAAGCGAAACCACGCAATTGTTAGGAATGTAAATGTTTTATTATTACGCATATTCGTACCCTAATGTGTATAAAACAAGAAACACTAACCTCACTGGCCATAAATTTAAACATTTCACATGAAATAGAACACCAAGTTTTAGAACCACATTTACTGTTTGACTGCCAACTTAACTAGGAGGAGCCGACACTGTGTCGGTGGCGTGTATTCAATAGACGCTGGGTAAGCACTGCTTACCTTGTGCTATTGCTGTAATATATATTATTTACCAGTCCCGAGAATCCATATTTATACATATTTAATTTTCCGCACGTGTGAATTCCTGCTCCCGCGAGCTAAGAAAGACCTCTGTGCCACAAATATCTCTGTCTCTCATGAACGCTTCACTCTACGGCGCGGCGGCCAGGGTTCAGGTTTTGTTTCACTGTGTTTTTGTTTCCCTTAGTTCACGTTTTCTCTTCGCTTTTGTTAGTTCTGGTTGTCGTAGTAACATGGAGGTCGGGAAGGGATCTTGTGCCTTCGTGAGAATACTTCGGAAATGATCGTCCAAGGCCCGCTGTAGGCACGGCAGCTGACCCTGCGCCGGCGGTTTGTTTACGTACGGGGGTTGTTGCAAGTGATAAAAAATATAAATAACACATCAAGGAAGTTTTTTAAATGTGCTACACATGTGTAGAATAAAGATTGTGTCAGTTTTATGTACATTTTATTCTGTTTTGGATGTGTGACAGCACTGCAACGCCTAGTGTTTGACTGCCATTTCCCTGCAGGGTAAGCTGTGAGTTCCGCAGCTTATGCAGTCCTGGATGGAATGGGACGCTCGACCCGCCACCAGCCAAGCGCACAGCCACTGCGATATTCGCACTGTTTTGAAGACTGATTGTACTTCTTTTCCTTTTGAAAAGAAAAAAGAAATTTCGGCAGTGGGGAGACAGACTCCAGCTCTAGACATAAACACTGCAGGAAAATCTTTTGTTAGATATTTTAATATAATTGTATTTGCAAAATGAAAGGTTGATGGGCTGTCCATTACTTTGTAAACTATTTTGTTGGCCATGTAAGCTTTTTGCCAAAGAAAAAAATGTGTGGAGCAAAACTGGTTACAATGATATGGGCAATTTGTACAAAGCTTTAAAGAAGCATTGTTTGTCCTAGACTCATTTGCAAACAATCATTTGTGAGAAAACCTTTGGCAAAATTAGAATTGACCACTTGCTTGATGAAAAAAAAAAAAAAAAAAAAATACATCATCAACACAATGAACGTGTTAAAAGAACAGAGAAATCTTGAGATGTTTTGTAGATGTTGTTTGTTATATTACAAACCAGGAACTTCCTTTCAGATGTCACAACGAAGAACATGATTCAAGAAACAATGGGAATTATGTTGAACTAATAAACCTCATCAGTCAGTATGACTTAACTTTGAAACATCATCTTGAAACTTCCTCAGTTTTTACGGGACTGTCAAATCTAATACAAAACAATTTGATTTCTAGTGTATCCACTGTTGTAAGCGAATGCATAAGAAATGAAATTGAAAACCCTATATTTGTTTATATTAGCCNATTTCTAGTGTATCCACTGTTGTAAGCGAATGCATAAGAAATGAAATTGAAAACCCTATATTTGTTTATATTAGCCGTTATCAAACAACAGATATAAGCAATCACGCCCAACTTCCCTGCATATTTCGGTACACTGGGGAGGATGGTACAGTTCAAGAAAGGGTTATAGGTTTTTTTGATGTCTCTGAAAATTGCTCTGCTGAGGCCATTTACAACGTTGTCTGCAAATTAGTGGCTGATTACAGCTGCGAGAAAAAACTGGTAGCTGAAAGCTGTTACGGCTGGTCATTTGAATGGCCTACAAGCGAAAGAGAGACAAAAGTGTCCCAAGAAATATTTGTTCATTGCATGGCTCGCAGGTTAAATTTGCTGCTGTCACATTCTTCATGCTCAATAAAATAATGCAGAATTTTTTTCAGTACATTGAGTGGATTGGCAGAATGTTTTGCGAAATTCACAAAACAAACAAAGGCCCTTGATGATGTGGTAAATAACAGATTGCTATGAGTTTCAGCTACGCGCTGGGATTTTAAGTCACGTTAAGTTGGCTCAGTACATGAATACCAAGACGATCTTATTTGCCTGTTGGAGAAAATCAATGACCCTGAAGAAAACTGGGACCAAGAATCTGTCATAAGTGCCTATGGTTTTCTAGATTCATTGAACGACTTCAATTTCAATTTTCTTTTGAAGGGTTTTGCAGACATTTTCCCCTCACACAGATGTTTTGTACAGTATTCTTCAAACTAAGTAAGCTACATGAAATTGGGTACTCCACTACAAGAGTAAAGGAGTTCTCTAACCTACTGCAATCAGAAATGAAACTGATTTGAAACTTTTTGGGAGCAAACAAATGCCTAAGCAGAAGCTGAAGCACAAGAGTTGAACAGGAAACGTTTTAAGAAAAATTGATGGTCGTGATCTTAAACCATTTNATTTCTAGTGTATCCACTGTTGTAAGCGAATGCATAAGAAATGAAATTGAAAACCCTATATTTGTTTATATTAGCCTTTATCAAACAACAGATATAAACAATCACGCCCAACTTTCCTGCATATTTCGGTACACTGGGGAGGATGGTACAGTTCAAGAAAGCGTTATAGGTTTTTTTGATGTCTCTGAAAATTGCTCTGCTGAGGCCATTTACAACGTTGTCTGTAAATTAGTGGCTGATTACATCTGCGAGAAAAAACTGGTAGCTGAAAGCTATGATGGTGCTGCTGTTGTGGTTGGTCATTTGAATGGCCTACAAGCGAAAGAGAGACAAAAGTGTCCCAAGAAATATTTGTTCATTACATGGCTCACGGGTTAAATTTGCTGCTGTCACATTCTTCATGCTCAATAAAATAATGCAGAATTTTTTTCAGTACATTGAGTGGATTGGCAGAATGTTTTGCGAAATTCACAAAACAAACAAAGGCCCTTGATGATGTGGTAAATAACAGATGGCTATGAGTTTCAGCTACGCGCTGGGATTTTAAGTCACGTTAAGTTGGCTCAGTACATGAATACCAAGACGATCTTATTTGCCTGTTGGAGAAAATCTATGACCCTGAAGAAAACTGGGACCAAGAATCTGTCATAAGTGCCTATGGTTTTCTAGATTCATTGAACGACTTCAATTTCAATTTCAATTTTCTTTTGAAGGGTTTTGCAGACATTTTCCCTCACACAGATGTTTTGTACAGTATTCTTCAAACTAAGTAAGCTACATGAAATTGGGTACTCCACTACAAAAGTAAAGGAGTTCTCTAACCTACTGCAATCAGAAATGAAACTGTTTTGAAACTTTTTGAGAGCAAACAAATGCCGAAGCAGAAGCTGAAGCACAAGAGTTGAACAGGAAACGTTTTAAGAAAAATTGATGGTCGTGATCTTAAACCATTTNGAAGCAGAAGCTGAAGCACAAGAGTTGAACAGGAAACGTTTTAAGAAAAATTGATGGTCGTGATCTTAAACCATTTTGTAGGCGTCTGTATTATGAAATTATTGACACAGTTATTCAGTAAATGGATGACAGATTTTCCAGTTTAGAATCTCTGCAGTCTGTCTTAAATCTGTATGGTAATTTATTTGATGTTGTTGCACTGCGAGCACAACTTGTTGCAGTTTATATATCCCAGGAATTTTCAGGCAAAAATGTAAGCAAAGTTTTATTTTTCATCCTTTCTAACAGTTTAGATACAGCACATTCAGAAGTGGTTAAGTTGTGCATGCTGACACTAATATTCCCGCCACTAGAGCCTCCACAAAAATAAGTTTTTCAGTACTGAAGAGAATAAAGACGTACAGCCGCAGCATACAACAATAACAACGACTTATAAAATTGGCGTTATTGTCCATTGTAAAAGATCTGCTGTGTGTCATGCACAGAGTGAACAAAACTTTTATGACTGTGTAAAAGATGAGTTTTCAAAGAAAGGGAGAACAATTGAGCTAACCTATAAGTAAGTCTAGTTGATTTGCAGTTAGATAAACTATTCATTAAATACAACATCTATGTTGCGTGTCGTGTTTGCTTCATGTGTAGCCTATAAGAAATTTATAATTTTTCATATCAGTAGTATTCGTAAAATTGAACTGTCCAAGTTTTAGTATTTGTACAAGTGTTATAGATGTCTTTTCTTGTTTAGATAGCATGTATGAACAACTGATAAAATTATTGTTGCTTATTATATAATGGATATTGCACCCCTAAGCTATTATGTTTTTTTAAGCGTCTTGTATTATGTTATATTCTTATCTGGACAGTTATATTTTTTTTTATTTTATAGATGAAACTATATAAATTTGTGAGCGTGCGTATATGTGCATTGTTATGTAACGACCCTCTCTTGCAGCTTACCCACACAAAAGTTTCACCACACGCCACTGCACTGTGTAATGTAGTATATATGTAGTTATGGAGACTTTTNAGCTTACCCACACAAAAGTTTCACCACACGCCACTGCACTGTGTAATGTAGTATATATGTAGTTATGGAGACTTTTCCCTTCAAAAGTTTGCTTCAAAAGTGCTTACTTTAACATGAACAGCCTTTACGTATCTTTGCCCGGGTCACATTGCCATATAAAAGTTTTTTTGTAAAATTTTCAATAGCCTGAAAGTTGTAGGTAAATNAGCTTACCCACACAAAAGTTTCACCACACGCCACTGCACTGTGTAATGTAGTATATATGTAGTTATGGAGACTTTTTCCTTCGAAAGTTTGCTTCAAAAGTGCTTACTTTAACATGAACAGCCTTTACGCNATATGTGCATTGTTATGTAACGACCCTCTCTTGCAGCTTACCCACACAAAAGTTTCACCACACGCCACTGCACTGTGTAATGTAGTATATATGTAGTTATGGAGACTTTTTCCTTCGAAAGTTTGCTTCAAAAGTGCTTACTTTAACATGAACAGCCTTTACGCATCTTTGCCCGGGTCACATTGCCATATAAAAGTTTTTTTGTAAAATTTTCAATAGCCTGAAAGTTGTAGGTAAATTAAGATGTATAGATGCCACAAAAAGGCAAAATCATTTTAACATGTAAAATATTATCTTTTTTCTCGGCTGGCCCTGCACTAGGCAGCAATTATAAATGTGTTGCAAAAATTGTGTAATATTTGTATTTTAATTGTTATTTTCCAATTAATTATTAATTTTGTAGAATAGTTAACTTTATCGACATATTTACTTCATAAGCAAAAACATACAGTAGAACCCTTTTATAACATTTTTCAAGGGACCCGTAAATTAAAAGGTTATTTGCAGCAAGAAAATGTTATAAACAGGAAGCAATATTACACCTGTAGGGATACATTGAGCAAAACAAAATTATAGCATAATATTTTCTGTATTGTAAATATCTAGTCAAGTTCTTTCAACATCTTCATCTGAATCATGTGATGCAAAAATATTAGTGATCTGAATTCCATAGATCACAGCATCATCAACTAATACACAATTACATACGTGCATTTTGCAGGCTTGCTCATTCATCTACTCTTGGTTATCTTTTGTCATTTTCAGGACCATCACCTCTACAAATCCTTAATGTTTCAAGCATAAACTGTTTTCTGATTTGGTTTGTAGGCTACTGAATTGTTAGTGTGCCCAAAATTTTACTTAAGAGAAAAATTGCATTTGAGTTACTGCCAGGAATCGAATCTATACTGATATTATAAGCAGGAAATGAAAAAGTAAACACAGTTATATACATGAAATGAAAAAAAAATGAACACTGTTATGTGCAGGAAATGAAAGCATTGAACCTTATGGAGAAATGGTGGGACCATGTAATAAAAGTGTTATTTTACTAGCTGTGCACGCAGATCCGCTCGCGTGGACTACAGAATTATTGTTTAAGTTTTTTTAAGTAAAGTAGAATTTTACTTAGCGTTAATTATAAGACAAATAATCATTAGAAATATTTTAAATTTAAACATAGTACATATTGAGAAATGAAATAAACTGCTTACTAATATTTCTCTGTTATAAATAAATATATGCTACTGCAGAGTTTTTTTTGGGTCTTTTTGTTCTACACAATTCTTTACTACATGATATTGTTCCATCTTTAACGGTTTAGACAGCGTATTGCAAGAGAGCACGCTGGCGGCAAACTTTTTTCTGACTTGATTCACTATTATCGTCACTGCTTATTCATTATGTTAATTTACGTAACGAAATGTATACTAAAACTTGACCAGAGAACATAGCTATGAATTAAAAATAAAAACACCTAAATCAGATAAGTGGTTNGAAATGTATACTAAAACTTGACCAGAGAACATAGCTATGAATTAAAAATAAAAACACCTAAATCAGATAAGTGGTTCTTCAGTGATAAGCGCACTAACAGAAAGACAGAGAGACGATGAGTTTTATAATTTGTACAGATGCAGGAATGTTATAACAGGGTTCAGCTGTATATGTACAAAAATGTACCATTACCATAATAATCTGTGGTTGATCTTGGAATGTTAAAGCTGTTATCACCTGGGAATCAGAGAAGTATATATGTTCAAAAATTTACTGAGGCTCTCTCTCAATCAATTGCAAGTTGCTTAATTTCTTCAGAAAAAANAGAAGTATATATGTTCAAAAATTTACTGAGGCTCTCTCTCAATCAATTGCAAGTTGCTTAATTTCTTCAGAAAAAAACCACGCTTCCATAAGTTCCAGGCAGTCTTAAGTATTACATTTATTACATTTCCAAGATAATTTACCCTGGATTTTACATTTTAGAAGCAAACATTTAACTTGAACTTCACATTACACATCCTGAGCCATGCAATATAAACAATCAACGCTTAGCATTTTAATAATATACGAGATTTGCAATAAATATTACAACCTGGTAAAGTGTAACGATTAACCATAAACTATTAATAAAATATTAGTACTTTGATATTCATTATTTGACACAATATTTTATTCTCAAAAAAGTATTACAAAAAATTTTATATTTAAGTTTTTATCACATCCTAAACTTCACAGCCAAGCAGTATACAGTTTAGTTTCCAATAAGCAGACAACAGACATTACAATTTTTCAACTCAGTGAAATTTGTACTTCTAGGGTTAGCAGAATACTTAAATGCTTTTCATGAACAAAATTTACTGCCTTGAAAGGNTGTTCATGAACAAAATTTACTGCCTTGAAAGGCTATCAAGAAGGTGGGTTTCAAAGAAATGACCTATCAACTACATCTACTTCGACCATCAATGTAACTGAGTCTGTAATGCCTTGGTTGGAAGAACACAACTTCAGCACTGCCAGCTTTGCCTCTACTCGTGGCAACTGACAAGTAAACTTTGAGAATAGCCTACCAGAACTGTTAAACTACCTTGTCCTTTTTATTGCTCAGCATCATTCATAATTGTGCCCTANAGAAGTATATATGTTCAAAAATTTACTGAGGCTCTCTCTCAATCAATTGCAAGTTGCTTAATTTCTTCAGAAAAAACCACGCTTCCATCAGTCTTAAGTATTACATTTATTACATTTCCAAGATAATTTACCCTGGATTTTACATTTTAGAAGCAAACATTTAACTTGAACTTCACATTACACATCCTGAGCCATGCAATATAAACAATCAACGCTTAGCATTTTAATAATATACGAGATTTGCAATAAATATTACAACCTGGTAAAGTGTAACGATTAACCATAAACTATTAATAAAATATTAGTACTTTGATATTCATTATTTGACACAATATTTTATTCTCAAAAAAGTATTACAAAAAATTTTATATTTAAGTTTTTATCACATCCTAAACTTCACAGCCAAGCAGTATACAGTTTAGTTTCCAATAAGCAGACAACAGACATTATAATTTTTCAACTCAGTGAAATTTGTACTTCTAGGGTTAGCAGAATACTTAAATGCTTTTCATGAACAAAATTTACTGCCTTGAAAGGCTATCAAGAAGGTGGGTTTCAAAGAAATGACCTATCAACTACATCTACTTCGACCATCAATGTAACTGAGTCTGTAATGCCTTGGTTGGAAGAACACAACTTCAGCACTGCAAGCTTTGCCTCTACTCGTGGCAACTGACAAGTACATCTTGAGAATAGCCTACCAGAACTGTTAAACTACCTTGTCCTTTTTATTGCTCAGCATCATTCATAATTGTGCCCTATNTTGAGAATAGCCTACCAGAACTGTTAAACTACCTTGTCCTTTTTATTGCTCAGCATCATTCATAATTGTGCCCTATATATTTTTAACCATGTTGTTCCTGTCCCGTATGGCAAAATTAAGTGGATGAAGTATAAAAGTAGTAACATTAGGTTGTAAACAAGGATTCTGGATATGAAATAAACATCGGGGATTGTGCCACAGAGGTACCTTTGCTATAACCCCATAACACACGTTCAATTCTCCTGGGGGCCAAAGTTTTTCAAAAGGCTACACAAAAAGGGAAACATTAATATGCATGCCAATAAGCAAGATAGTTCTTAAGATGGTTTGCTGATATTCTTTAAGGCATTAACCAGGCAGAATTAGTAAACAATAATAAACTAATACTATGTATAACACTAGAACCCTGTTATAACATTTCTCAAGGGCACCAAGAAATGTCACACTTATAAGAGGGGAAAACTATATAATAGGGTAATTTTATATTAAAAAAACATGTTTGTGGACCAAGAAAAGGCAGCTTACTACGCAGGAAAATTTTATAAAAGGAGATGTTATAACAGAGTTCCACCAGTACAAGTGTTTTGGGAAAGAGCGTCAAACTTATATTTTTTATTTAAAATTTTCCATCGTTCATTAAGAATTTAAGGCAACTATGTTTGAAATAACTTTGTTTTGCCTCTATCATTAAATCAAAAAAATATAAAAACAGCAAACAGAACCATGAACAATAACAAATCACTGCTTCATGATCAGAAACACATATGACTGCAGCAAAATGTCTGGGGGTCACTACTGCTGGAAGAAGTGCTCCCACATTTCTTTCCTCTCAATTATTTCAGTGTGAGGCTCGTGGTTGTGCTTGACATTTCGTATTTCCAGAAAGTCTCCATCTGTGACGACACGGGCGTGGCATTTGGTCTTGTTGCAATAAATGCATCGCCAGAATTTCCGACCACCAATGGTAGCTGTGACACATTGTGATTTGAACACGTAACCATCGTAGATTAGCTGTGGGTTGCCCCTGGAACTCGTTGTAAATTTGAATGAGCCTGAAATAAAAAGAGCAATGTTATTATGTACTGTTAGTAAGTAAGTTATTACACAACATTACAGCAAACGTTACCAGACTAGAATTCACAGCACACAAAACCTACATCATTCAAGTAACAGTGAAACCTCATTAACAAAAACCTCTTTAACACAAAGTTCTCATCAATACATAGTTGTCTTATTTCACCTTGGAGTGAAAAAGGAAATCTGTATGCTTAGTAAAAAATATTTGCTAATTTGCATTACAATGAAATTTCAAATCAAATGGTAAAATGGAGTCATGCTGGTGATAAGGATATCTTATTTTCCACTGTGCTGAATCACAGTATCAATATTTCAGTTTTTGAGAATTTTTATGATTATTGCAAACACCTGTTAAAACAAATTAAATTATTACAAACTGAAAAAATTCTGATCCCTTTGACGCGTGATGTCGGTTGATTGACAGCGACGTCACGGTCGGGCAAGCTTTGACGTGTCAGTCAGAGAGACGGGTTGATATCACTGGCTGACAGGGCCACGGCCGGTATACAGTAAAGGGAGCGTGGCCTGGCAACTCGGCACAAAGTCAAATACGGGCTTAGCAGTCCGGCGAACTGGGTGGCACACAGCCACGGGTTTACCTTTGCCGAAGGTGGCCTGGGGTGGCTGCTGACCCAGTTGCTGCTGCTGGAGTTGACTGGAGCTGGTGCCCCGACCTGGAGCAGCGGTGCTGCTGCGGCTGGCGATGCTGTGGTGAGCCCAGGGAAGGCTGCTGGTCCGGCAGCAGTCTGTCACTATCGGGTGCAGTTGCCCGGCTGTCTTGATTGGGGACTGAAAGAGGGAATGGGAGGGGGCTGGGAGGTGAGGCCTCTCCAGCTGGCGGGCAGCTTGAGCTCGTTCCTGGAAGGTTGTGCTGCTGCAGAGTGCAGTTGGGGCTGGATTCCAGCTCCCATTGGCTTTGGAGGCCGTACCTGCCTTCCTTTCTTGCCACTTAGTACCACTCCTCAGGAAATATGGCATAAAGGTATCGGCCTCATCAGAGGGAAGCAGGCGATGATGGTTCCTAGCTACGTGTAGAAACCAAAGCAGAAGCCAAGCTAACCCAGAGCCATACCCGTTTACTCCAACCGGCAACACGAGGCGTGGTGGTTGCAGAGGTGGGTTTACTCTGAGCATCCGACGACGTTGGGTGTGGGTCCAAAGGTGGGCAGACCTCCAGAGCCAGTCTGGCACTCCCTCCGGCAACATTTCAGCACGGTGGGCGGAGTGAAGGCTGGGCTGGCTGACTAGCTGCCTTGTGGATTGTGTTGCTAGTGGTTGTGGCTCTACCTTACTGCGCACCAGGTGCACAGTACGGGTGGCAGTCTACTGGGTGCGTTTATGACGTACGTGCGCCCAGTTAAGGAAGCCCACAGTCCCACGCTAAGTTCGGTAATGGGTTTGTCAAAGACGCGGTCTCCTGCTTTACCCTGGTTAGCTGACGTCTACAGAGGATAAAACCAGTCACCCTCAGAAACTAGCATGCAGAGGTTTGAGAGAAAATGTATTTATTCCATAAGGAATAAACACGGTGGCCCATACATACTACATACCTCCTAATTAATAAAGAACTGACCGGAAGTAACCTACGTAAACCAGGTGAAGGGGACCTGGGTTTGACCTGAACAAAGCAGATGCGGCTAGGTAGCTGTTACAACAACTGTCCCTAACTATCTAAATACCGTTGTCCAGAAGTGACGTCTGGGGCCACTACCAGAAGGGTAATGGGGTGTTTAACATTACCCAAAAGGTAGTGTGGTTGCAGTTTACCAGAAGGGTGTTTGGTAGTTCAAGGGATTTGAAAACTTCTTCGGGGGTAGCTGGTGAAGATCTGGTAGAGCTTCTGGAGGTCGTGAAGACGTTGGTGTCAGCAGAGAGCCCCAGCACACGAGGTGGTGGAGCGAGCTGCTAGATCTGGAGAACAACTGATGTTCCTCGGCAGTGCAAGGCCTTATATTCTAACTCTAACTGCCTGTTGGCTCGTCTGGGGTGCTGATGGTAATGAGCTTCGCCTCTGGGCGGAGCTGCACTCTTTAGTGCCATCCCTAGGCTCGTGGCCGAAGTAGGTCGCTCTGTAATGTGGTCTCAGCCACTCTGGGCCGGCTTCCTTCACACGTCAGGGGGGTTGGTGCGACGTCTGACATCAGGACGAACAATCTTGGCTGACGTGTCTGTGAGTGCCCCCCCAACAAGGGGCATACTTGTAGGCACTCGTAGCAAGTTATTTCAGGGTTCAAACCCCACCTGGGGTAACGTGAAGGCATGTCCAGATGAGGCGATGTCGTGTTTATTATAGTCAGAATAAGCATCAAGCGTCACCTTGAAGTTTGTTTCAAAGAGGTTTCACTGTAATCCAGATCAACCACTCATGAACCATATGCATAAAATATTCTGTGTTGCAAACTTAATTCCATGTATTGAACTGTAAATGTGTAACACAAGGTAACTGATAACAAATTCTCTTATACTTTGATACACAAAAATATCAATTATGAAATTTAAGTTAAAAATATTTAGTCCATCACAACAACACAGTTTTAAGCTCATAAATTTAAGACACAATTTACAGAACACATACTTCATTCTTAGCACGCAATTAAGAACTATACAAAACAGCTTGAATCAGTACCAATTCTACCATAATAATGCATTACGAAAAATGCTGTAAACTTTTGTTAAAAGTAATAAAATCAGCAAAAAGGAATTACTTTTGTGCTTTCAATACACAGATCAGAAAAAATATTAAAACCACTTGACCTATTGTAAAAAAGATATGTAAAAAGATTAGAACTGAGGGCAAGGATAAAGTTATAAGATGAGGATAATATATTTTCAGATGCTCAAAGAGTTCTATATATCAAGAGAAGTACGGCAATAAATACAATCATTAAAACTAAAGTTATCTTGTGGTCATGATGGCATGAGTTGTCCTAGTGTGGCAGTGTGTATCTGAACTAGTGTTCCCTTATGCCACAGCTGCAACGCTATTATTTAATACTGGTGAACTGACAAACTAAAAGCAGCAATAACCATACTTCTGTTCAAAAAAGGTGACAAATCCAGTGAAACTATTTACAGATCTACACTAATTAAAAAATCTGTTCTACCCACAAGGAATTGTTAGGTGCATGTGACACGTTGACAACAAACAATTCATCTTGTTGTCTTGTCATCCATGTTGTCTTCACACACAGATACATTGGTCATTGCCACCAAGACAAAAGCAGGACTCATCACCGAAGATTACCAGCTGCCCCATTCGTCATGGCTACATGACCATTGGTCACCAAATCATTGCAGTCTGCGGCGACGCTGATGTGGTGTTAGGGGCNTCGCCACCAAGACAAAAGCAGGACTCATCACCGAAGATTACCAGCTGCCATTCGTCATGGCTACATGACCATTGGTCACCAAATCATTGCAGTCTGCGGCGACGCTGATGTGGTGTTAGGGGCAATTGCCCTAACTGTCTGCATGCCTGTAGTCGTACGTTGAACAGCCGTCCGCCAACAGTATTGGCACTCACAGGATGCTACGTACAGGGTGGACATCACCACTTGCTGAAAGTCTACAGTTGTGGTGGCTGGAGCACTCCGCACGTGTCAAACAACCCATCAGTTCTCCCTCAGTGTAGTTTGTGGTTGTCTCCCAGATCCTGTGTGTTGCGTGCGCATGCCTTCCTCCATCCACTGGCATCAACAGCATGCTACAGTGATATCCGCATCGCCCGTACGGCGCACTATACGGCAAAATGATCACCCTGCTTCCAACAGCCCTACGATGCACTCCTTTCAGACACATACAGAGTGCTGTTGAACTCATCGCTGAGGCATACTACATTTTGAAGAAGTGCTACCAACACAACAGCATGAGTCCAGCGATAAGACTCATCCTAGCTGACGTCACGTGCACGACCGAGCATCTCACATTGTCAAACTTACCCATCATGTTTCATTTCTGTAGGTTGCTTCCTTGTGGTCGCAAATACTTTTTTACAGATTAGTATTTCACCACTGACTACCATTTAAAAAGTAATTGAGAAACTAATTTACTGAAAACTCTTGTATCATTTTGAGAAAAACAGAATTCTGTCAACATCTCAATTTGGCTTAAGAAAAAAAACTTCCACAGTGAGGCAATATACAAACTACAAATACCCAGCTCTTGTGAATAATGTGATATGTATTTACAACATGCTTGAAACCAGTAACATAATAGTTTTGCAGCATAAATTACCAGGGCCACAAGATATATGATTATATAGGCAGTTGTAAGAAATATAATGTGGACCTTGGTAATACAAAATGCATGTGAAAATCTCACCTTTCCTTTTCTCTCTGACTTAATCCTGTCAAAACTTAAAAACAGTACAAGTGAGGTGAAGAAGTTAATGAGTAGAACACAATTATGTAACGTGTTTAGATGTTTCAGTAAAGCGAATATTCGCCAAAGCCCTAATAAATTGTTAAGGCAGCTAAAGCCTAATCAGAAAAAAAAAGGAAATCCAATAAAAATGGTGCATGCTGAGAATATATGAGCAAAATAAAAGTTAAAGTGTTAGTGTTCACGCGTGAGATTGTTTACAATGTTAGCCATCATCTCATTTGTCGCAGCTAAAGTAACATGACAAAATAAGCAACACAAATTGTGTGTCTGACTTTTCTCTTTTTTTCATTTTATTGAATGCTCGTTTATTTTAATAATCATTATGGTTAAGACCAGCGTTCCATCTGCGTAGTCTAACTCATATAAATAATTAGAGATCAAATAACCTTCTGTACAGTTTTCTCCCACAGTTAAAAAGTCACTGCAAAATTTTAATATGTAATGTGCATGATATGCTATATTTCGAATAACACAGATATTTTAATAACCTGTAAAATAAATACCATTCAAGCCAGTATCAAAACATACACAGTTAAAAGTTGTAAAACATACTTAAATATAGTCAAAAATTGTAACCATTAAACCTTTTTTAAATACACCGACATTGTTTGAAGAGGTAAAGAATGTACGTTGAGCATTTGAAAGTTGAAACAGAGATGTCACAGGGTAATGTTTTTGTTATCATGTAGTGGGAGGATACATTATGAGTACCTGAAAGTTGAACTTTGTAAGGGCTTTAGAAAAGTGTGAATTTACCGTGAATTGAGTTCAGAGGTATGACCACTAGATTCCACTAGAGTATATAGCTTGTTTAACCATTTGAAAAGCTTGGTACAAATTACTCATGAACTGAAAAGAGGGGTAGAGAGATTTAAAGTGATGTTTCGACACAGTCAGAGGTGTCTGCCCTGCTGTAAGTCAACTAAGGTGATTTGAGTTGTGTGGAAAAAGTACCAAGAAACACATTCCATGGCTGATGATTCTTGTAGTGGTCAGTTGCAAGAGAAGCCGATTTTCCACTGCAGCCACCCATGGAAAAATGTTCAACGTGTGAGGCATGCAGGTATCGACACAAAGGATCCGCAGCAGGCTTCACCATGACCACAAACATGCCAACCAGTGCGTGACGAACTTTCCTCTAACATATTGTCCCCAAACAGGGCAATTAGCCTGGTGGTATGCACATCTTGACTGGAAGCCTGCCGCATGGAGACACGTTCGTAATGTTCACCCATGCAGTAGTGGCAGCATCTTATTTTGGGCATAAATAATGCTCAGCAGACATATTTCCCTCTTTCTTCAACAACCCCTAACAGCCAGTGATATGTGGAAGTCGTTCAGCAGTCCATTGTGCATGCCTTTTATAGGGACACAGCTGGGGGTGGGGGTTTGGGGTTGTAAACCCCATTTTGACCCTAATGTTGTCAACAATTAGTATTAAAATAATTAATAAGCCTTTGATTGTCATAAAATATGCAATTTTTTTAAACTATGATGCCTTTTACTCTATTGTGAAGTAATTTTTCACTTGTCAGCACCGCTAATTCTAAGGTAAGCTCCCTACCTTCCCTTCAATCCGTGTAACCTCCCATCCCGATGAATTTCTAACTAGCAGGAAAAGACAATCACACAACTACCTTGGCCAGCCAGATCACTTGATATAATCTGCCTGAAATGTGCATGTACAAGTTACAACATGGAACTGCCATCATCCAAACCATCTCAAAACTCAGAGAGNTAATCTGCCTGAAATGTGCATGTACAAGTTACAACATGGAACTGCCATCATCCAAACCATCTCAAAACTCAGAGAGGTTATTAAGGCTGTTGTCGAATGGTGGGACCTCATCTCTCTAGAAATGATGGACAACCTCATTTGCAACATGCCNAGGTTATTAAGGCTGTTGTCGAATGGTGGGACCTCATCTCTCTAGAAATGATGGACAACCTCATTTGCAACATGCCTCAAAGTGTCCATGATTTCCTATGCATGGGAAGGCCATACTTGCCACTAAGAATATACCACAATAATTTTATGAACATGCCAATGAGACAATGGGTTGCATGATGTGCTGTGAGCTGTGTGTAATAGCAAAAATAATTAAATATTGTTCCCCTCCAAGTGGATTATGTTTCCTACCATATTTGCATAGTCTTCCTCCTGATATAATGAACACCAGTAACGCAGAACAATTTTCGCAAACTGTATTTAAATACAACATTTGGGTCTTACCTAACAAAATAGTATTACATCAATACTGGTTTCATATGATTGACAGAGAGCATAACAGGTTATAACTACTATAAAATTTATTAAAGAGTTTGGAATAAACAGCTGTAACATACGAACTTGCGAGGTGATGATCAATCACTGACCAGAAATAAATAATTCAATTAAATACAAGTATTATTATTTATTGTTATTGAAATATCACAAACGTATTAAAACAATCAGTAACAAACAAACATTTTTAGATTAATAGGTTTGAATCACAATGTTTACATAACAAAGATAGCTTGCTAATGCTGTAGAATGAAAGACATTGTTGCAAAATGAATTATACATGTAAATGAACATATACATAAAACAGCAAGATATACAAAAATGGAAGAACTGAAAATATTAAGCTGCTTTTCCTTTCCACTACTTTATTTACTCCAGTATTAACCATGCTTACATATAGTTACACCCTCCTTTTATATTGTTACAGGTTCAAAAAAAAAAAA
>NQII01001142.1:482816-521374 GCA_002778355.1 Clitarchus hookeri | reverse complement strand
AAACCAATGATAAGAACCTTGTCTATATATACTGTAGTGTCACTGATGTGATCTTGAATGGAACAAACTAAACAAGTGAAGTAGGTATAATTGTCTGTAGCTTCTAGACAAGTGTATGCAGTAGAGGCAGGTGGATATTGTAGGGGGATGGTTGTGTATAAATATGTTATTGTACGGTGGGTGGGAAAATTATGCAGAAATTCAAGTTATGAATTGTGAAATATGCATAGGAGAATAGGAAATATAAAGCTTCAATAAAATTTGATAATGATTAACCATTTCAGGGTCAGATATCTAAACATACTGAAATAATAAGAAGCAGTAAAATTTAAGGAATAGGTAAAAATTACAGAAACAGTCGGTGTTAGTGAAGATATCAGAGACGTTTAATTCTGTTCAGCTGGTCTATATCGGTNCAATTCTCCTACCTAAATTTGGTAAAAGGTACCAGAATGAGAGTAAATTGGCACCCAAATTATTTTTGTACACAAAGATGTGTTGCATATAATATTAAATGAATTGTTATAATGTGTTTATGATATTTACATTCATCTACACTTCCGAACTATATTTATGTAGTGTTGTTTACACAGTACCNATGATATTTACATTCATCTACACTTCCGAACTATATTTATGTAGTGTTGTTTACACAGTACCTGTAAGTCGCTTGCTAGTCTGACATACTGTGAAGCATGTGTGTACCTGTTTATTATTTACAACTCCAAAATCAGTATCAAAGTTTTTGTTTATCGTCTAATCGCAGTTTCTTCACATTTTTTAAATCAAACATTTGAAAAATCATCTTGTGCATGACGTGTTTGGTTGTTTGCTAAATATGCTGTCATCACGGAGGTTTTATATTTATGCATGCGTAACGTGAGAATACGACGTAACCAAGGTTAGGTGGTCTTTGAACTTCAAGTATCTTGTGTGGACGGATGTAGCAGGGTTTGTGCAGACTGTCGCCAGCTGACCTTGACTGCTTCTGCTCACACACTGGACACAAAGCGGCAGAAAATAAACACAGCCAAGCATTTCGCTGCCAAGTAAAATTGCCCAAGTCCCTGATGCAGTGTACGTGGTAATAAAATACAATTTGTTCCATATGTAGTCTTGGTGCAATTTCTGAAGTTGGAAATTTAATTGAAAGTGTGGGATGTATACTGGAGTAAATATGGCACCTACAAGTACCCTNGGCATCTACAAGTACCCCGTAAACGTTTCGTACATAATTTTCTTTCTTATCTGTTCTGTGTGTGGGCCGTGGTTGTGATTTGCACAGCGGACTTCGAAGTTGCCCTTGCCGGTCACAACTCGAGCACGGCACTTTGTTTTCTGACAGTTCACGCACTGCCAGAATTGACGCCCTTCACGCTTCTTTTCTGTCTTGAAGAGGTAGTCGTTGAAGATAAGCTGCGGGTAGCCTTTGTAACTTCGCACAAACTGGTACAAACCTGTAAACCATAAACCAAAGTCATATGTAACATCAAGCAACATTAACATAGATTACTTTCAAAATTATATGAAAGCATGCAGAAACTACAAAACACTTTTATAAGTTATTTAAATGTTTAAATTGTTAAAATAATTAACATTTACATGCATCAGATCCAGTTACAAAAACAGCTACTCTGGGTACACACATATATGATAAGACAGCCAAGACAATAAATAATAAAACTTGAGGTTTCAATATCTACTTAAGGTTGCTTTCAGATCAATACAAACAGTTCCAAATTAGTGAAATGAACCAACAATAAACAAAACAGTATGATACTATTTAATTTGCATGTAAGGGACCAGTTTGGTCTGACGTGAGTCTTACGCAGAATGAACAGCATACTTGAATGCATCACACTTTGTACAGCTCGGCATTCTCACACAAAATCCAGAAGGAGAAATACACTTATTTAGACCAGGTAAATTAAATATAAAATCACAATGAATCTAAGCACTGTAATGTAAAGCCATTAGGAATTAAATGTTGTTTACAAGTATTTACTACACAGTGCCTGTAAGTCACTTGCCAGTCTGACATATTGTCAAGCATTAACATATCTGTTTGTAATTTACAACTCTGAAATCAGCGCTTCAGAAAAGTTGGAAGTAAGCATGACTGGACTATAGAAAATTTTGCTTTTTTTTTTTACAACCATTCACCCAAGTTCTTTGCGTCATTAATTTCATGTTAACTTACTTTCATATTTCAATTNCTGTAAGTCGCTTGCTAGTCTGACATACTGTGAAGCATGTGTGTACCTGTTTATTATTTACAACTCCAAAATCAGTGTAAAAGTTTTTGTTTATCGTCTATTCGCAGTTTCTTCACATTTTTAAATCAAACATTTGAAAAATCATCTTGTGCATGACGTGTTTGGTTGTTTGCTAAATATGCTGTCATCACGGAGGTTTTATATGTATGCATGCGTAACGTGAGAATACGACGTAACCAAGGTTAGGTGGTCTTTGAACTTCAAGTATCTTGTGTGGACGGATGTAACAGGGTTTGTGCAGACTGTCTCCAGCTGACCTTGACTGCTTCTGCTCACACACTGGACACAAAGCGGCAGAAAATAAACACAGCCAAGCACTTCGCTGCCAAGTAAAATTGCACAAGTCCCTGATGCAGTGTACGTGGTGGTAAAATACAATTTGTTCCATATATAGTCTTGGTGCAATTTCTGAAGTTGGAAATTTAATTGAAAGTGTGGGATGTATACTGGAGTAAATATGGCATCTACAAGTACCCCGTAAACGTTTCGTACATAATTTTCTTTCTTATCTGTTCTGTGTGTGGGCCGTGGTTGTGATTTGCACAGCGGACTTCGAAGTTGCCCTTGCCGGTCACAACTCGAGCACGGCACTTTGTTTTCTGACAGTTCACGCACTGCCAGAATTGACGCCCTTCACGCTTCTTTTCTGTCTTGAAGAGGTAGTCGTTGAAGATAAGCTGCGGGTAGCCTTTGTAACTTCGCACAAACTGGTACAAACCTGTAAACCATAAACCAAAGTCATATGTAACATCAAGCAACATTAACATAGATTACTTTCAAAATTATATGAAAGCATGCAGAAACTACAAGACATTTTTATAAGTTATTTAAATGTTTAAATTGTTAAAATAATTAACATTTACATGCATCAGATCCAGTTACAAAAACAGCTACTCTGGGTACACACATATATGATAAGACAGCCAAGACAATAAATAATAAAACTTGAAGTTTCAATGTCTACTTAAGGTTGCTTTCAGATCAATACAAACAGTTCCAAATTAGTGAAATGAACCAACAATAAACAAAACAGTATGATACTATTTAATTTGCATGCAAGGGACCAGTTTGGTCTGACGTGAGTCCTATGCAGAATTAACAGCATACTTGAATGCATCACACTTTGTACAGCTCGGCATTCTCACACAAAATCCAGAAGGAGAAATACACTTATTTAGACCAGGTAAATTAAATATAAAATCACAATGAATCTAAGCACTGTAATGTAAAGCCATTAGGAATCAAATGTTGTTTACAAGTATTTACTACACAGTACCTGTAAGTCACTTGCCAGTCCGACATATTGTCAAGCATTAATGTATCTGTTTGTAATTTACAACTCTGAAATCAGCGCTGAGAAAAGTTGGAAGTAAGCGTGACTGGACTATAGAAAATGTTGCTTTTTTTTTTTTTTACAACCATTCACCCAAGTTCTTTGCGTCATTAATTTCATGTTAACTTACTTTCATATTTCAATTNTGTGATCCCCTTCTGGATCCGCCCCTGGTTAGGAAGGGGGAAAGGGTGGGATACTACAAACTAAAACAAACTTACTACTACAATCAAAGAGACACACAGCGTGTTTCAGCAACAGGGGGGCAGCTACTAGACTCCGATGGCTTCTATACCCACTCCCACTAGAGAGGGAAGAAGGAAGGGGCCTTGTTGGCCTGAATGTAAAAAATTATTTATTACAACACAGAACATATTTTTGTTGATGTCCAGAAACTATTAACGTTAGACTGCTAGTAGCCTACAACTACTAATAGGTCCTACATTAAAATATAGTCAGTCTTAGTAAGTAACTAATAATTTACTGTTATTGATCATGCATGTTGAACTAATACAAGTAATTCCAGCATTACTTAGTCAAATTTTTAAAATTTATTTTTAAAAATGTATTTGCCCAAATAAAAGATAAAAAAAATTGTTTCACTTACTTAGTCACTTTAACTCAAAAACAATTTTTTGAACTCAAGTTACAGTGGTTAATTTTTGATCATTCTCAAAAATATTAATTTGTGCATCATTTAGCTACAATCATACTGACAGGAGGGTTAATGTTTAGCTTTCCACAGTAGTGTCTTCACTGTAGCTTGTATTGCCTTGTGAGGTTTTCTTCATCTCAAACAAATACATATCTTGAAAACATGTTCAATAGTCAACAGATTATAAACCCATACATTACAGCACTCACATTATGCCATTGCCAGCATTCTATTCAACTGACTACCCACAAGGGCTACCATATTTTCAATAAACCAAATAACGTAAGATAATAACTGTTTCTGTATTTCTCAAGAGACACATTTGCAGCCCTTGGAAATAACACTTACTGCTACAGCAAAGAGTAAAATATTCAAATTAANATTTCTCAAGAGACACATTTGCAGCCCTTGGAAATAACACTTACTGCTACAGCAAAGAGTAAAATATTCAAATTAATACTGCGACCCTGCAGTGATCACACAGAAAGGCCAAAGATTCAATAACACTGCCGAAGCTGATTATACGTGACTTTGAGCCCTGTGCTGGTGTTTTGGCTGATCAATTCACTTTTCCTGAAACTTGAAAAACTTAGTGAAATGCTTAAAGTAGAGTTTTATTAGAGTGCACACGTGTATTTCTGCAGTTACTGTTCTCGTACTACCAGCACGGCAAATACTACAACTACTCATCAGTAACGTANATTTCTCAAGAGACACATTTGCAGCCCTTGGAAATAACACTTACTGCTACAGCAAAGAGTAAAATATTCAAATTAACACTGCGACCCTGCAGTGATCACACAGAAAGGCCAAAGATTCAATAACACTGCCGAAGCTGATTATACGTGACTTTGAGCCCTGTGCTGGTGTTTTGGCTGATCAATTCACTTTTCCTGAAACTTGAAAAACTTAGTGAAATGCTTAAAGTAGAGTTTTATTAGAGTACACACGTGTATTTCTGCAGTTACTGTTCTCGTACTACCAGCACGGCAAATACTACAACTACTCATCAGTAACGTANGCACACGTGTATTTCTGCAGTTACTGTTCTCGTACTACCAGCACGGCAAATACTACAACTACTCATCAGTAACGTAGCTGCCGCACTGCAGTTAAACAGCATACGAACCATAGTGCTTATCAGGTATGATTTCATAAGTCAGAACATCATTATCTGTACGTACATCGGTGGAGAACTGCTCGTACACTTCCCAGAAATATAAGTATTTACTGTTAAATGTAATTGTGGTACAACAGAGGCATTATCACAAAAGGAAACTACCGATAGTCGCACCGCACGTTAGGAAATGCAACATATACGTATTAAGATGTAGTCATCATCATTTGTCACACTTTACTAGCTTATAGGCCTATTGTTTCTTTATTAAGATACAAAGTATTGTGACGGTGTCACATCTGTTATCGTACACCTACAAGAATACCCGTGCCATAAGCTGCTGGTTCTAGGAGACCTACATGGATGATTACGGCTGTTATGGAGGAGGCATCTTACCTAAGTGCGTGCGCCCGTCAGACCCGCTTGCCGGCCGCAGGTTGGCATCGTACTAAGCAACGGTCGACTGCTGGGGCTTCCATGTTACTTCGCTCCCCTCCCTCTTCCCCGGGTGTCTTCAAGACTGCTGTGATGTCACCAGGGGGGTGCTGCCTACACTATGTGATCATTGGAAAACCTTCTGGAAAAGGAGTGTTGGGAGATATTAGTTTGGTTTCTCTAATTTTGAAGGAGAGACCAAGAGAGAAAGGCTTAGGACGGAACTCTGTTACTTGGAATTGAGTAAGNTGTTATGCAGTAGCTTTTGCTGTATAACTAAGGGGGGTTCAATGTAAAGTTTTGTAACATATAAAGGATTTTGCTGTATAATTGAGCGTTGACTATAATGTCAATTTTTATGCAACTCTGAACATTTTTCATTTAAATTTGTTACCATATTTAGATGACCGTTGCTGGTCTTGGTGTAATGAAATTGGGAGTTTTGGAAAGATTTGTTACAAAAATGGCAAACCGAAACTTATAGTACATCTTATTTACCACGATGGGGTGATCTGCACTCTTGTTGGAAGAGGTATCCAACTGAAGGAAGTGGAGACAGTCAGTCTCCTGCCTCATGTGTCGGCAAGCTACCGCCTTATTACACTGGTCACTTGCAAATGAAGAACATGTATTAAGTTCTTAAAAATAAATAAAAATTCAAAACATTTTCACTGACCTTGATTATTAGTTTTCGACTGTAGATTTGCGGTACTGGACTATTATCTACAATGATAACTAACCTAGAAATGTGTTTCAAAAATAAATCAAAAGTCAGAAAATAATTCTTATAGTCCATTTATGATTACTTATAACTTTTCTTAAGCCCTGCTAAAGATCTATTTCCAGGATATTCCTCCGCCTCATGCAAACAAAGATTAGCTAAGTCTAGAAAATTACACTAAAAGGACAACACACCGCAGTCATGCGCACTCAGTTTAGTAATATTTTGTATGAGAACTATTTATTGCTAGGCATTNAAAAGGACAACACACCGCAGTCATGCGCACTCAGTTTAGTAATATTTTGTATGAGAACTATTTATTGCTAGGCATTACCAACACATTCATTTTCTCCCTATGTTTAATCCTATTAATTATAAATTAAATATTATAATTCACAGATAAAATGTAAGTAAAAGTACAATTGAACAAAAATTAGGTATTTTTACTTTAATGCAAGTATAAAATGCGTGTGATACATGGCATGTTTAGAAAACAGGCAAGCACATCGCACATGGGATGATTTTCAAAAATTTATTAAAGAAGTGTGAATAAACTGCAAATATCATGTGCTCTAGTAGTCTGGTTAAACTCAAAGACGAAGTTTCATTAACATTAGGTGTAAGAGATTTTAAAAAATTGGGCCAAAGTAATTTTATATCATTAAAGTTATTTTATTTAGTTTTATGGCTACAATGTTGTACAAAGCCCTTCATCTAACTTGCACATAAAAATTGGAACACGAAGTACATGAGATGCAGTAAACTTGTCAGTCATCTGAAAATAAAACCAGATCAATATTTTTAATGGTTCCAATTTAACACTGTTAAAATACACTGTCTTCCACATATCATCACAATTTTAAAGCAAAATTGTATGAAAATGTTAAGTTTCTATAGGCTTTTCACTGTAAAGTGAGCACTTTTGAAAGCCCTCTCATTCGGAATAATAGTCTATAAATATGTTTTATTTTAGCCTTAGACGTTAACTTCAGAGTGCGGTGGAATACACACTGCGTTTATTGCTTGCAAGTCAATGTTTATTTAAAACGGTGGTTATAGGATAAAAAATGGCTAAAAGGAAAAAGTAACTAGGGCCTCAAAAGTGCGCACTTTACCGTGAACAGCCTATATTATTCCACTTTGAAGTTGAGAACAAAGTTTGGTGGGGGAACTGGGCCTTGCATGACTTTGCTGGAATGAATAGCTAAAAATGAGATTAATTGAAAGCACATTCATAACCAAGTGATGACTACTAAAGAAACACAGTTGATTTTGACACACTTGTAATTTTATAATCTTGCTAATGACGTTACTGCAGGTGTTTCAGAAGTCATCTAACATCATTACAGACAAATTTTATCATTGTAAGCATAACCAAAATACTGTGTCCTGTATAGTCAACTTATCTGATAACACAATTTCTGTGAGGTGTTTTCAGAAGGAAAAGTAACTAGTAAATCACAGAAATTGTGTTATCAGATAACTTACCCAATGGTTACAAAATACATAACAATTTACATTATTTTATCTTTAATCTTGGTATGTACCACCAAAACTTCTAGGGGATGCCTAGCTGCTTTCTTGCATAGTTATTATTTTTTTATACAACCATCCTCAAATTAATTTCCATATTTCATTCTCCTTGATAACCTCTACATGCAGTTCCTGAACAACTCAAAACACATAATTCATGAAAGGCACATGAAAAACTGAAACACCCACAAAATATTTTAATTCACAAGTATTTTGAAATTTTTGTATTGAGTTTACATACCTTAGCACTAGAAACAAAATAAGTTTCCTTCTCATAAAAACAANGTATTTTGAAATTTTTGTATTGAGTTTACATACCTTAGCACTAGAAACAAAATAAGTTTCCTTCTCATAAAAACAACCAGTTAATAAATAAAATCAAACGAAAACCATGTTATTAGAGTTCTTCCAAATATTATGAATTATAAATATTAATACAAGATTACACTTGAAACAAATCATACTCCTATCATGATGACTCCAGCACAACATGCGCCATACGGAGGCACACTAGTTCAATAAGATGTCACATTTAAGTGAAATGNCATACGGAGGCACACTAGTTCAATAAGATGTCACATTTAAGTGAAATGTTATCTCGACACAGAGGCCCACACTAGTCTGCCCAGCACTGGGGATATTACCCAGTGTATACAAAGGTACAATGAGAGAGCTTATAGGAGGAATAGGGGCCACAGTGGTGTAGTGGTCAGACTACTTGCCTCCCACCTAGGCGAACTAGGTTTGATTCCCTGCAGGGTCCCTCCTGGATGTTTACTTGTGGGAATTGTGCCAGACGATGCCACTGGTCGGCACGTTTTCTCAGTGATCTCTCATCTCTCCTGCCCTTGCATTCCGGTGCCACTTCATAATTACCGGCTTTCAAGACTTTGATGTTAAGAGCAACTCAAATCTCTCCGCTCCACTCTCTCTAGGAGGAATAACGGTGCAGAGCCTACTGATCCTGCCGCCAGTAAAGCTTCACAAGCACGTAAATTAGTTGGTGCTCAACTGAAGACAATAGACAATACCTGCTCGCAGGGCATCAACACTAAGAAAATGAGATAACTTTATGCCAGTTTGTAAAGATTACTTGTAGTACACAAATGACTTAGAAGAGTTTGTAAACACTTGGTGGTGCCCATTTATGCATCAACCTCTTGAAAAATCACAATGCNGTATTTTGAAATTTTTGTATTGAGTTTACATACCTTAGCACTAGAAACAAAATAAGTTTCCTTCTCATAAAAACAAACAGTTAATAAAACCAAACGAAAACCATGTTACTAGAGTTCTTCCAAATATTATGAATTATAAATATTAATATAAGATTACACTTGAAACAAATCATACTCCTATCATGATGACTCCAGCACAACATGCGCCATACAGAGGCACACTAGTTCAATATGATGTCACATTTAAGTGAAATANGTATTGAGTTTACATACCTTAGCACTAGAAACAAAATAAGTTTCCTTCTCATAAAAACAAACAGTTAATAAAACCAAACGAAAACCATGTTACTAGAGTTCTTCCAAATATTATGAATTATAAATATTAATATAAGATTACACTTGAAACAAATCATACTCCTATCATGATGACTCCAGCACAACATGCGCCATACAGAGGCACACTAGTTCAATATGATGTCACATTTAAGTGAAATATTATCTCGACACAGAGGCCCACACTAGTCTGCCCAGCACTGGGGATATTACCCAGTGTATACAAAGGTACAATGAGAGAGATTATAGGAGGAATAGGGGCCACAGTGGTGTAGTGGTCAGACTACTTGCTTCCCACCTAGGCGAACTAGGTTTGATTCCCTGCAGGGTCCCTCCTGGATTTTTACATGTGGGAATTGTGCCAGACGATGCCACTGGTCGGCACGTTTTCTCAGTGATCTCTCATCTCTCCTGCCCTTGCATTCCGGTGCCACTTCATAATTACCGGCTTTCAAGACTTTGATGTTAAGAGCAACTCAAATCTCTCCGCTCCACTCTCTCTAGGAGGAATAACGGTGCAGAGCCTACTGATCCTGCCGCCAGTAAAGCTTCACAAGCACGTAAATTAGTTGGTGCTCAACTGAAGACAATAGACAATGGCTGCTCGCAGGGCATCAACACTAAGAAAATTAGACAACTTTATGCCAGTTTGTAAAGATTACTTGTAGTACACAAATGACTTAGAAGAGTTTGTAAACACTTGGTGGTGCCCATTTATGCATCAACCTCTTGAAAAATCACAATGCAATCAGCAGTTATGACAAAAAACAACACAGAACAGGAAGGCATGTAGATCTGTGGCATCAGACAGTGTTTGGACAATGATGACTGGTGAGTCGGATGTACCTACCTACTGCTAGCATATTACGGAATGTGAATTGTCCTCCATCCTGTTTACAATGACCTGGCAACACAATGAAACTGATACTACACTGATGGGTGACAACATAAGCAGCTGTATTATACAATGCATCACTTTGACTGCTTTCTAGCTGCACATTGAAATATGCAACACACAAACACAAAAAATTACGATAGATAAAAAGGTGGATAAAAAGGTAAACAGAACTTATACACTTGTAAGCAGTTGAATTAAGAGACACCTTCCATGTTGGCAAAATGGCATTGTGGTTGTCCCCGCTGAATGGAATGGTGCCCAGCCATGCATAACTGGAATGTCATGAGACCTTATACNAATGGCATTGTGGTTGTCCCCGCTGAATGGAATGGTGCCCAGCCATGCATAACTGGAATGTCATGAGACCTTATACCGACTGTCTCATTAACAGTCGAGTACAGAATGGGGAAGAAACAAGGTGGCCAGATCATTGAGACCAGATGTATGGGGCAATCCATCTCAGAAGTCATGCAGACAGTGGGATTTCTACGGGCTACCATCTCAAGAGTGTTGTACCACGAGTTCATGGATTCGGGTAAAACCAACGCCACCAGGGACAACTACCATGGCGTACAACATATCAATGACAGGGGCAGAAGTTGGTTAGTTCGGTTGATAACAGCACGTAGACAAGCCACAGTGCAGCATATCACTCACCAAGTCAATGCTGGATCACAACTGCCTGTGAGCAGCCACACCATCCAGAACCATCTCTTTACTCTGGGATAGAGAAGCTACTGCCCCACTAAGGTACCTCTGCTCACTGCCCATCACAAGGTTCAACAATTAATGTGGACATGGGAACACTGCCACTGGACCCTCGATACATGGAAAAAGGTTGCCTGGACGGATGAGTACACCGATGGCGGAGTACGAGTGTGTTGCCAAGTACATGAAGTGATGTATCCCTCGAAAGGGTACAGTTCAGGCCATTTGTGGTGGTATCTTCTTATGGGGACTGTTTATGCATCATGAAATGGGTCCCCTCGTATATGTGCCATCATCCCTCACCGGTGAACGATACATACAGAGATCTGCTGGTAGATCATGAGCATCCCTGCAGGAGACATGTACCTAGAGCAAGACAATGCACTGGCCCACCACTCCAGAATTGTGACCGAGTGGTTAGATAAACACTACACAGACTTCAGGTTGCTTGCCTGGCCCTTGAAGTGACCCGACCTCAATCTTATCGAACACATGTGGGATGCTATTAAGAGGGATGTGCGTACTGTGGATCCCGTTGCAACAGATCTCCAAGCATTGTGGACGCCTGTAAAGTGGTCACGGATCAGTATGGTTCCTGATCACGTCTGGTGCCTTGTGAAGTCCAGGAAATGTCGCATCACAGTTGTCACCAGGGAAAAAGGGGTCCTACATGCTACTAGGAAGGTATTTCTAATTTAACTGCTCGTAAGTATACCTTCAAGGACCAAAAAAATGTTAAGCACCTAGAAAATGTGGTGGAAATGAAATGAAACTGCATGTGTTGAAAGATCATGTAACTTAACACTGTAATGATTACTATATCAGATCACATGGATAACAGAGTTGGCAGTATAGGCACACTGCTGGTCCCATGTCAATAGGATGTAGCTCCTGCTTGGGCCTGGATACACATGCCAATTTGGTTCATCGTATCCTCTCCTGAGGCAATTGGCCTGCAGCTGCTGTAACTGGCCCTCAATATCCTGTCGATCAGTGCTCTGTCAGAGTTTAAGTCCGAGCTAGTTCCACACATGTTCTATCTGCAATAGCTCAGGGGATATTGCTGACCACCACACGGCTATGTCAACATGAAGCAAGTATTCCATAGACACATGCGCAGTGTATGGATGAGCAGTGTCTTTCTGAAAGACTCTACTATAGTGCTGTTTCACGAGGGGTAACACCTGGGGATGCACAATGTCACTAATGTAACGCTGTCTCATCAGAGTCCTCCAAATCACTACTAGAGGTTACATGAAGCCATATCCTACGGCTCCTCAAACCCTGATGCCAGGTTAATACTACTGTGTCTCTCCATGAGGTTGGCAGCATGTGTCCTCTCCTTCAGATTGCCATACTTGCACACAATGGTCATCTGTGGCAATTCAGAAACAATATTCATCATTGAACATGATGCACTACCACTCGTCACTCCAAGTCTTCCAGTTGTGGCACCACTCAAAATGCCACCATATCTGCTCTGGTATTAATGGCAGCCTAAACACGAGAGGGTGGTTGATGCCATTCACCTAGACGTTGTGTAGGATGACACAAGCACTGCAGAGCATCCAGTAATTGATTCCACATGACAGGTGCTGATGTCTTGGGGTTGTGTAATGCTTGGTACACAAGGAGAGCCTCTCTTGGTGTGGTCTGTCTTGGTTGACTGGAACCTTCGCAATGTGTGTGGGTGTCCTAACGTACCCATTGGTTCCAACATTGGGCCACCGTGATTTCACACTGCGCCACATTCCTGGGAACTGCACAATATATGCACTCTGCTATGCTCACCCATCATGTTACACCTAATAAGCAACATCAAGGGCTTGTAATGCTGTCCAACTCAAGTTCAGTGACCTACACTCACTATATTGCCGAACTGTTTTACACTCTGCATCCACTTTATAATGCTAATACGGACTATAATCATTGTGGAAACATTAACACACTCTGGTGGCCATTCTTGACATTAAAAATTATAATTACATCCAATTTTGACCATTCCATTTGGGTACTTCACTTCTTTTGTCAGTCAGTCAGTTGAAATTGGTTACCTTGTTTCGTAGACATAGCATATTATGCTAAAATGTTTATATGGCTCCTTTTTTGAAAATAAATGTCTGGCCCTCTTAAAACATATCTGTTTACATGGCCTACTGTAGTATTACTTGTTTACCAAATTTGGAAGGAATTGGTTGATTGTTTCCCAGAGATATGACAAAACTTGATTTATTCGTATTGCAATAGCTTACAAAATGGTGCACAAAAGAGGCACTGGGTAGACACATACCATGATTGTAATAGATACTTTCAGCATAACAAGTTTAGTCAAAATTGGTTAAAAAGTATTGTATGTTTTGCAAATGAAGCTAAAATATTTATGTTGCAACCATTTTGAAAATAAGTATATTATCCACTTAAATTGCAGATATGAACATGGCCTACTTACAAAGCCCAGTCACTGTTTCTTCAAAATTTTCTGAAGTCTTGCTCCAGTTCTACTTCTAGGATATTACTCTGCCTCATGCAAACAAAGCTTAGAAAATTACACCAGGTGGCCAATGCACCGCATTCGTGTGCACTCAGTGTAACAATATTTTGCATATAAATGATTTTTTACTAGGCATTACCAACACACCTATTTTCTCTCTGTCTTGATTCAAGTATAAAACCCTTGTGATACATGACATATTTAGGAAGCAACCAGACACGTCATACAAGGTGTGTTTTTTTAAAGGTTTGATTAAAAAATGTGAAGAAACCACAAATAGACAAAATGCAAAATTTGGCAGGAATCGGTTGTGTAGTTACCGAGACATTATAAAACGTAAAATAATTATTTTTGATGTTGCACTATATTCCAAAAAGGTGGATTAATAACATCACTTTCTCAATTCAATGCCTACATCATGCACTGTCAACGTACCAAATTTTGTTTAAAGTGGTTAAATGGTTCCCAGGATATAACGTAAAAACTTTTTTTTTAATTTGCACTATTTTGCAAAATGGCAGACTACACGCAATATTGGTTTTAAAATTCAATGCTTATATCATGCACTGTTGACATACCAAAATTTGGTTTAAATCAGTTTAATGTTTCCCAAGATATAATGGAAAAGCTTAATTTTTTAAATTATACTATCTTCCAAAATGGCAGACCAAATACATTAATGTTTTCTAAATTCAATGCTTATTTCATGCACTGCGAATGTACCAATATTGATTTAAATAGGTTAAATAGTTCCACAACACAGCACCCTAAATTGTCGGTCAATTTGAAAATAAGTACCAGCCGTGATCAAAAACTATAAAAGTCCAATTTGCTTACTAAATACTATATGTGTACCTAGATTGGTAAAATTTGGTTGTTGGGTTTAAAATTTATTAGGGGGGACATGCATTCCAGACAGACATTCAGGTGATGGCATAAGCATAACTTTGCTTTGGAAAGTACATTAACAAGTGTGCAACAGCAATCAGGACTTGCAACGGGGGCTTGGGAAAGCAATCAGAGTTGATGGAGTTATATTTGTCAAAACTGACAGCGACAAGAACTGTGTATAAGAGGAAGTCACGTATGGCGAGTGCTATAATATAACAGGTGCAAGTTGGAAACAGCACAAGAGAGATTCATATTGATAATCCAAGTGCTGTTATGCCAGGTCGAGAGCAATAAGCGCTATAGGTTGTTCATGGTAAAACAAGCACTTTTTAAGGCAATGGTAAAAATTGCCATATGGCTAATAACTACAGTGTTTACATTTTATAGCTCTCAAAAGTTAACATCTGAGGCCACGATAGTATATACTTTTTTTGTTATTACGCCTGCTGGGAGGGCATTAAAAAGGCTCACTTTACCACGAATAACCTATAAAAGGGAAAACAGCAAGGGTTTACAGAGAAATATCCAGATGTATCACTCATTTTGGCTTCAGGGACACTGTGTGGTAAGGAAAAGAACCACTCCTGCCAGTGAAATGAAGCTTGTAACAGGGAGATGAAACAGTCTCATTTACTACATTTTCAAATTCCCTGTGGATCATGACGGTGGCCACGAGTCGGCAGTATTCCACGGCTTTTAGCAGCAGGATCAACATCTCCAAGAGATGAAGAGATGGGCACAGGTGGTCTTCATTGATTTAATTTAACTTGCGAACGTGAAAGGTGAATGATAAGGAAGAAGGGGCATATGTTGAGGTTGCTACAAAGTTTTTTAAGTTGTATGTGTAAACATGAAAAGAAGTGGCAGCTCGACTCAAGAGTGAGTGGGTCTTAACGACATCTGAGTTTACAACATCCACTGACCGGATGTCATATGTTCTCTTAGAAAATCATCAGCATTGGTAACAGGTCAAGGTACCTATCTTGTGAAACATGTTAATGGGGGGAATGTGAAAGAAACAAATCTGACAACTACACAATATCTCAAACATACTGGATGCTAAAGAAGAAAGGAAAATTTAATTAGATATGTAAGCAAAGAAGGCAGCCATGAAGTGTCTGTGTAAGACGATGTTATTGACAGAGAGGCACTGAAACATGGACAGTAAGTTCCAGTTAGAACAGGTATAACTTTTAATCCAGTTCTGACTGATGGGTAAAAAATTAAAGTTGCTACGCTGATTATAACTTGAGTGTAAATCATGCATTTTAAAATTTATAATGCTGTCAATTTGTTTGTGTTTTTGTATGTTNTAAAATTTATAATGCTGTCAATTTGTTTGTGTTTTTGTATGTTTACTTTGGGTATGACTTAACATCTAACACTTGAAATAAAACAAAAAAAAAAAAGAGTGTGTTGTGAAATAAGTGTACATTTGTGTCAATAAATTCAGTTACATTAAAAATACATTTCACTATACTGCACCACATGAGAGANACATTCAGGTGATGGCATAAGCATAACTTTGCTTTGGAAAGTACATTAACAAGTGTGCAACAGCAATCAGGACTTGCAACGGGGGCTTGGGAAAGCAATCAGAGTTGATGGAGTTATATTTGTCAAAATTGACAGCGACAAGAACTGTGTATAAGAGGAAGTCACGTATGGCGAGTGCTGTAATATAACAGGTGCAAGTTGGAAACAGCACAAGAGAGATTCATATTGATAATCCAAGTGCTGTTATGCCAGGTCNATAATATAACAGGTGCAAGTTGGAAACAGCACAAGAGAGATTCATATTGATAATCCAAGTGCTGTTATGCCAGGTCGAGAGCAATAAGCGCTATAGGTTGTTCATGGTAAAACAAGCACTTTTTAAGGCAATGGTAAAAATGGCCATATGGCTAATAACTACAGTGTTTACATTTTATAGCTCTCAAAAGTTAACATCTGAGGCCACGATAGTATATACTTTTTTTGTTATTACGCCTGCTGGGAGGGCATTAAAAAGGCTCACTTTACCACGAATAACCTATAAAAGGGAAAACAGCAAGGGTTTNTTACGCCTGCTGGGAGGGCATTAAAAAGGCTCACTTTACCACGAATAACCTATAAAAGGGAAAACAGCAAGGGTTTCCAGAGGAAATATCCAGATGTATCACTCATTTTGGCTTCAGGGACACTGTGTGGTAAGGAAAAGAACCACTCCTGCCAGTGAAATGAAGCTTGTAACAGGGAGATGAAACAGTCTCATTTACGACATTTTCAAATTCCCTGTGGATCATGACGGTGGCCACGAGTCGGCAGTATTCCACTGCTTTTAGCAGCAGGATCAACATCTCCAAGAGATGAAGAGATGGGAGCAGGTGGTCTTCATTGATTTAATTTAACTTGCGAACGTGAAAGGTGAATGATAAGAAAGAAGGGGCATATGTTGAGGTGGCTACAAAGTTTTTAAGTTGTATATCTAGACATGAAAAGAAGTGGCAGCTCGACTCAAGAGTGAGTGGGTCTTAACGACATCTGAGTTTACAACGTCCACTGACCACATGTAATGTGTTCTCTTAGAAAATCATCAACATTGGTAAAACGTCAAGGTACCTATCTTGTGAAACATGTTAATGGGGGGAATGTGAAAGAAACAAATCTGACAACTACACAATATCTCAAACATACTGGATGCTAAAGAAGAAAGGAAAATTTAATTAGATATGTAAGCAAAGAAGGCAGCCATGAAGTGTCTGTGTAAGACGATGTTATTGACAGAGAGGCACTGAAACATGGACAGTAAGTTCCAGTTAGAACAGGTATAACTTTTAATCCAGTTCTGACTGATGGGTAAAAAATTAAAGTTGCTACGCTGATTATAACTTGAGTGTAAATCATGCATTTTGAAATTTATAATGCTGTCAATTTGTTTGTGTTTTTGTATGTTTACTTTGGGTATGACTTAACATCTAACACTTGAAATAAAACAAAAAAAAAAAAGAGTGTTGTTAAATAAGTGTACATTTGTGTCAATAAATTCAGTTACATTAAAAATACATTTCACTATACTGCACCACATGAGAGANGAAATAAGTGTACATTTGTGTCAATAAATTCAGTTACATTAAAAATACATTTCACTATACTGCACCACATGAGAGAGGAGACACTAAAATACTCAATAGTCATAAATGGAGATATTTGAGGTCATCAGAGCAGATGAGGGTGAAGTGAGGTGAGCATGGAGCGGCGCTGGAATGCAAGGACGGGGGAAATGAGAGATCCCCGCGAAAACCAGCCAACTAGTGGCATCGTCCGGCACAATTCTCATATGTGAAAATCCGGGAGTGACCCCTCCAGGAATCTAACCAGGTTTACCTAAATTGGAGGTGGGTAGTCTAACCACAACACCACCATGCCCCCAAAATAATTATAAAATAATTTATAAAATTCACAAACAGAGTAAGGAAATAAATCATTATGTATGTGCAGCATTCTGCTATGTTTGAAGATGCCATTCATATACATTACACCTTTAGCTCACACACTATTACAATGTATGGTTACCAACTTTTTCAGATTTGCCACAAGAGACACTTCTGACAACTCAACACATGACATCTGACCCCCAAAAATGATCAAGATAATTTGTTATAAAAAGAACAGTTATTAATACAATCTGTAATGAGCAAAGGTCAGTGTTATACGTCAAAATTTGCCCCTAACATATAAAAAGAACCAAATATTTGTTGCAACTATAGTCATTCTTCAGTGTGATTTGAATTTCCGATTTAATCAGCTAGATGAAACCACCACACATTGGAAGAAAATACATTGTTCACATCTGAGCATGCACTACTTCCATGACACACTTGAGTATGAATGCCGCCTGTCTGCATCAGTCGTATAATTATCTGTGGCCATTGGGTTAGAGCAGTAGAGTAAATATGCCTGTAACCATGGAAGTGGAAAATTACTGACACTGTGTTTATTAATATTTAGTTCATCTTCGAAGGAATCTGAGATATGGAACATGACGTCCCGCCCTACATCGAAATGGGATAATTATTTCGGTCCCAGGATACGGAAAATCCTGTACAGTACGAGACAATTGGCAACCCTACTACGATATAACTTCACCTAAAGGTGAATAAACTGATATAATTGCTTTCGCTTAATGAGTGCTGCATGGGACCCATGATTGTGCTCTCCGTTGCGGACTTTCAACTGGTTTCCATTCGTGACGATGTCGGCTCGGCACTTTGTCTTCTGATAGTAGATGCAAATCCACGACTGATAAGTGCCACGTTTGTAGTGTGAGTTGAACAGGAAATTGTTGTAGATCAGCTGTGGTTTCCCTCTTGAGCTCTGGACAAACTGGTAAAAACCTGTGAAAAAGAAAAACTATGTCAGCAAGGTAAGTGTAACTTAAATGGTAAGAACTCTTACTCATTATTTCTGGTATGCATGAGTAACAAATTACAACTTTTAAGCCTGTTAGTAAAAACATAATTTTACAAAATGTTTAAAGGCGCCACCTGGATGGAGGTATTTTGGAGTCAGAGGCCTAGATGCGTGGAAGTGCAAAGGGCAATCTAGGTGCACGTACCAAATGTCTGACCACCTTTACATGCAAGGCACTGAATCTTTCTCTCATCAACTTGAATCTATAGGACTTTCAATGGTGACCAGATTGTTTAATAATGTAATAATAAAGACAAATGTGTGCTGCAAGTCGCTATGATATGTTCAATAGCCTGTACTGGAAGTTTAATCATCGTAGCCCTTTTTCAAAGTAAAAAAATACATATCAGAGATGGGAACAGAAAACAGAAACTAGAATTTGGCTGCAAAAAATTTATTAAATGCTATTTGTAAGCAGACACTGATGAAAAATATTGAACAGTTTTTAAATGACAACTATAAGGCTAAACCTCTGCACTTAGTTTAGAAACCTGGGTAGACAGCACCCTTAACTCTGAAAATAAAGGCATTCAAGATAAACAATGCGTGTGCACAATTTTTGTCTAAGTGATTCAGCAGTTTNAAAATAAAGGCATTCAAGATAAACAATGCGTGTGCACAATTTTTGTCTAAGTGATTCAGCAGTTTGCTGTGACATGTGACTCCGATGGAAAATGCAAAAGTGTGAATGTGATAGCTCATTATGATAAATAACAGTAAGCCAAGATCTCAAATGACTAAATACTGGACAAAACATACATGAAATGAAAACTTTTACACAAAGGACTATATAAAACATTAGCAAAGGCTATTCTTTAGGGTGTTGGAAACTGGCTTTTTTTTTATTTATAAAGTTTTACAAGCAGCACAGAGCAAACATAATACAGTGAACCCTCAATTTAACATCCTATACATGGGATCGTCTGTTCATTATTGCTAACTGCCTGTTATTGCTGTTGGAAACGCCTTAAATCGTTTGGTTTATAAAAGCAACCTTGAAAAACAAGCATAATGATACAGCAACTGCAACATAACAATAATATATCAGTCATGCAATGAATATATAATTAATAAATAAAAACTCTCTTGAGACAATATTTTTGTGTGTAAATTTGCTGTGCTGTTTTTTGTTTACGATACAAACACCTTGCCTGTTCAGACCAAAGTGTAATGCAACCTTATTTTCACTCCACACAGTAAAGTTTTACTCTAGAAATTGTATTAAAACAAAACAAACATAGGGGGACATCATATGCAAAACCAATTATTTACACCGAACAAATGAAATTGTAGACAGCTGGTAAACAAACCACTACATGCTGTCACAAGTCTCACTTCAGACAAGCGTGGGAACTGACGGGCCATTCCACTGTTTTTCAGAACCTCAGTTGGAACTGGTACACACTTCACTTATTGACGGGTATCATTGTGCTCAATTGATTATGATAAATAACAAGTGTCTGTGCCATGTCCCTAGACTGCCACACATCACTGATTTATGAGTAATGTTGAAACTAGGCGGGAAGCTATTTTTATCTGGGAGTAAACATGTCTCTCATTTGCGTTTAATACGGTTAGCTTGCGTGGATGCACCGCTAGGAGGCATACATGTCCCCACGTCATTCATAGCTGCAAGACACCGAATAGGACCTTAGTAGCAATGTGAGCTACAGAGCCAAGTTCAGTGAACATGCAGCATGCCCCGATGTCACATTCGGCAAGCATTTGCCCAGCTGGACGAGTTTGAGGCAGGCTGCTTCATCAGCCTCCGAGAGGCAGGTTGGATGTTTCAATGCATTGCTTGCCACTTGAACCATTCTTCCTACACTGTGAGTCGGTATTGGATGCAGTGGGAACAGGACGGTACGCACACCAGTCGAGAAGGCTTGAGTCGACCCCAGTGGATCACCAGCAGGGAAGATCGTTTCATTGTGCAACACCTGGATATGGTACTGGTGGACACAGACATATCCCCAGCTGCCATGACATGTACCTGGATGGTACACAGCGACTCTCGTGGAGAGCTACAGGGTTGTTATCTTCTTGTAATCATTATCTCTTGCAAGGACTCAGCAGGAATGGGGAAATGACATAGTATCAAAATTTTGTAATTCAATTAAAAATAATATGCATCAAATTCCTTTTGGTTTAATTTTATTAATAACAATTTTTGCATCATCTTTTAAGGAATAAACCAAATTTAAATAAAAATTGTTATGTTAGCCACAAACTAAAATTTTTCAGTTAATTTATGAAATAGTAAATTTTTCCAAAAACACATTTTTTCTGTCACAAATTATTATGTATGGAAATTAAACATAAAGTTACATATTTTGTGGGCTATAAAATACATAAAAATCTGTTCTGTGTTTGTGTGCCATGTATGGGTGTGAATAAGACAACACATTATTTTTCTGTGCCAGAAAATATATTGATTACAAATCCAGCAATGTTGTAAATAAAAAAATTAATTAATATGGCTTTTGGAAATGGAAATGTTTATTACCACCATGTACTACCTTGTTATCAGACTTGACATGCAATATGCAAAAAAATTATGCTTGTGTTTCATGTTGCACAATTATGCACACAAGCTTGCGATAATGGGACTTGTTGATCACATTAGGCTTTGAGCAATTTTGATACCCACTAGGTGCTCAGAAATTTTAAATCACATCAGGGGTTATCAAATATGTTAACTGCCACAATTTTTGTCTCCTTGCCAAATGAGTTCTATGTCTTAGTATTCACGGTCATAAAGGATTCATCATCCCAAACTCTGGAAGGTGATAAGGGGAAGAACCACTAAGCCACATCAGAATGTACCACCCAATCATGAGAGTAATAAGATATTTCTCAGTTTTGTTAAATATGCTGTCGCAAAAGATATTTGTGATTAATTTGTCTTTAGTTGAAATCACTGACCTGAAGCAGTTGATGTCGATGTTTCAACACCCAGAACTGCATAAGAAACACACTTGCACACTTATTAGGATTCTCACAAAAACATGAAAATGGCAACATGTGTACAAGATCACTGTAATACATATGCAGGATCACACATTAAGGTAAAAAAAACAATAGACCTTCCAACTAACTGTAAATATGCCACAACCCATGACGCAAAATACTGTGGTAGTGTGGTATGTTAACAACTGCTGCATCTTGTAGACAAACAATGTAAGTAATGAGAACAATAGACCTTCCAACTAACTGTAAATATGCCACAACCCATGACGCAAAATACTGTGGTAGTGTGGTATGTTAACAACTGCTGCATCTTGTAGACAAACAATGTAAGTAATGAGAACAATAGACCTTCCAACTAACTGTAAATATGCCACAACCCATGACGCAAAATACTGTGGTAGTGTGGTATGTTAACAACTGCTGCATCTTGTAGACAAACAATGTAAGTAATGAGAACAATAGACCTTCCAACTAACTGTAAATATGCCACAACCCATGACGCAAAATACTGTGGTAGTGTGGTATGTTAACAACTGCTGCATCTTGTAGACAAACAATGTAAGTAATGAGAACAATAGACCTTCCAACTAACTGTAAATATGCCACAACCCATGACGCAAAATACTGTGGTAGTGTGGTATGTTAACAACTGCTGCATCTTGTAGACAAACAATGTAAGTAATGAGAACAATAGACCTTCCAACTAACTGTAAATATGCCACAACCCATGACGCAAAATACTGTGGTAGTGTGGTATGTTAACAACTGCTGCATCTTGTAGACAAACAATGTAAGTAATGAGAACAATAGACCTTCCAACTAACTGTAAATATGCCACAACCCATGACGCAAAATACTGTGGTAGTGTGGTATGTTAACAACTGCTGCATCTTGTAGACAAACAATGTAAGTAATGAGAACAATAGACCTTCCAACTAACTGTAAATATGCCACAACCCATGACGCAAAATACTGTGGTAGTGTGGTATGTTAACAACTGCTGCATCTTGTAGACAAACAATGTAAGTAATGAGAACAATAGACCTTCCAACTAACTGTAAATATGCCACAACCCATGATGCAAAATACTGTGGTAGTGTGGTATGTTAACAACTGCTGCATCTTGTAGACAAACAATGTAAGTAATGAGTAGCATGCGTTTGAACAATAAGGGGACAAATTTCTTTAACAACTACAATTGCAGACCAAATCTTTTACACTTCATAGGTGCAACCTGCACAAGGGTTTCCCAGGGGGACGTAGGCCTCCTGTACTACAATTGTAATATAAACTAACTATTAACTCAAATTTTCTACACAGGTTGTCTTGGTTTCCAAGAACGAGCCAAGTCAAAGTCGTAGAGATTACCTACATTGCACTACAAATTTCAGGAGGCATCGTCGGGATTGAAAAGCCAGGCTGCCGCTGAGCTCTCATATGCCACTCGATGGCCAAGCTGTCATGAGACTGAGAACCAAAATCCCAGTAACTCACTTGTGCATGGTCGTACGACATTATTTGCAGCCAGGCAGACTTCGTTCAAATCATTGAGCTGACGGCGGGCCGCAGTGTCCGTGTTTTGCTTGGGCTACGGGCCCGTATTTAAGGCTGTAAGATTCGTTACCTTAATTAAAAAATTACGTGTAGATGTAGCTTATTGGCGGGGAGATACGTTCCCCACCAGACGTAGAGACTGGTGTGCTTTAGTTTATGATGTCTAAAATATTGTAATGTTGTCTGCAAGTGGCTAGTTAAACTCGTATGTAGTGCGTGGGTGAGTTTCCTGCAACTGTTCATCATCAACCTTGCTGAAGATGACAGGCTCCACCAGTCAACAAGCTAGGGTCTGGCCTCACACTTCATATCCGTGGTCATATTATCATGTGGGGATCTGTGAAGAGAAAGTAACATGCAGTTATTACACTCAACGGGAATACTACATACCAAGACAGTTTTACCAGCCTTCGTCAAAACTGGAAAAAACCAGTGTTATTGATGTACATCAGCCTGGAAAAGCCAGGCAATGTCAAGTCACAAAATTTAGGAAGGCAGCTGGTACAGGCTTGCTTGTGAAATATTTGTAAATATTCAAGCAGTCAGTAAACTCTAACACTTCAACGTGGATCATTAAATACTAAGACAAATGTGACAATCGCCACAAAAGACTTTAACAAATCTTCTAAACTTGAAATATTTATTTTGACAATAAACTATTAAACATAACATACTGCACTGAATGTAGATAGCTAGTATTGGCCATTCGTAGTATAGTGCGCACTACTGAATTCCTACCTAATTTCTATCTTCAGTCTATTTGTATCTTTCTGATACATTGTCATGTGCTTTACAAACCCGTTGTTTACATTCCACTACAGTACTAGGAAATTATAATATACCGTCTTTACACAATAAATATACAAACAATAAATATAATTAGGAGCATTATAAATATAAGTAGGTACAACTTGAGTACATTGCTTGTTTATTTTTATACAATGCAGTTCCTCTACATTCTACTCTTCTTAGGCCCTCAAAATAATAATATTTTGCCGATTATGCTACCATCTGAAATAATCACAGCCATATATTATTATGGTGAATATTTTTTCTGATTGTATGCACACATAGCTGGAAAAACTAAGTGTGGAGTTAATCTTCTCCCATCATAGGCACAAGATGCTTGTTGATAAATTATGTTAAATTATTTTGCTACTTAGCACGTTAAGGCAGACACCAATTGTGGCAGTAGTGAAATGACGGAAAACATCTTTAAATACATTTGTAATTCAGATGTAGGAAAATGTTTATTCAAGAGTGAAATACTTTCAAAGTGACATGACTGTTACCTAATTCTAGTCCCTATATCCAGCACCGTCCCTAGCAAAAGTGAGGCCAGTTGCAAGAACTTTTGCGAGGCCCTTCCCTTCCAAACTAATTAATCCCCCCTTCCCACAATGCAATCACCTTCCCACAATGCAATCATCTTTCGATCAAAATGCTCTGCTCTCGAGCACCCGCACCTTGTGCCTTAACATTTTATTGATAAAACATTTCACATTTTATAAATGAGCATGTTTAAATATATCAATTTCATCATGAAATATATAACTCACAACCAAGTGAATACTAAATATTCAAATATTTTTTATTAAATAAAACAAATTTTTTTTTGGGCACGAAGCTCCCCCTAAGCGCAAGGCCCTGTGCGGCCGCACCTGTCACACGCCCCTGAGGATGGCCCTGCCTATAAAAGCTCTAATACAATGAAGAATTTTGGAAAATTCAGTCATGTGTTAATTAAACTTCAGAATGTTCCATGTTACGTATGACACATTTAGCAATTTGGTGCAGTTAATTATTTGTTAGGCTATTGCCTACCAGTTACTGATTTGATGTGCTTAAATTAACTAGATTGCAATGCATAGTGCCACTGTAATGAACACTCAACCACTGTTTCTTCAAATATTTTCCAGGTTTTATTTATTTATATTGCTNTGCATAGTGCCACTGTAATGAACACTCAACCACTGTTTCTTCAAATATTTTCCAGGTTTTATTTATTTATATTGCTCACTTAATTCATGTATAGACACACAACAAGAACTAAGGTATCAGCTTCCTCATAGCCAAAAAATAATTCAGAACACAAAGAAAACCATAACTACACAAAAACAATTCACTGGGTTGAAGCGTAGTTACCAAAGTATATCTGAATGTATGGGAAATTTGCAGTGTTCTTTCAGTTTCCAAGTGCTATGGAGAGTGGAGTGGGAAGGTTTGGGCTGCTTAGCAAGGTCTTGAGAGCCAATGAGGGTGCAATGAGGTAGGTATGTAGCAGAGCTGGAATGCAAGGGCAGGGGAAAAGGGATATCCCTGTAAAAAACTTACTTACCAGTGGCATTGTTTGGCTCGATTCCTACGAGTGAAACTCAGGGAGTCACCCCACCAGAAAATTGAACCTGGTTCACTTTGGTGGGAGGCGAGTGCTCTAGCCACAATGCCAACTGTCGTCTCTGAGTTGACAGTAATGAGACTGGCTGGAATCCAGGTAATGTCAAAATGATGGATACTGAAGCGCGTGATTCTGTAGTTTATCATTGTCTTCTGTGCAGTATAAAGGTAAGCTAGCCCACCAATCACATAAAAAAATGCCAAGGGCCAGTGTCAGAAATCAAANCAATAAAACTATCTCCACACCAAGCAGGTGATCAGCACTGATTGTATTAAAAGCCTTTAGGTGACAATTTTATAATCTCTTATAAATTTCATTTTGGTGTAATCAAAACCTAAATTACATGCTGCATAAAAGATAGACAATAGTCTATAATCCAGAAGCGAAAATGTATATAAGTATTAGAATTACATTATAACAATTCATTAGAGATTATGAATAATATATCAAAGCATCTCTGTGATCAAAACCAGTTTGGGTGCCCATTTACTCTCATTCTGGTAACCTTTATAAATTTAGGGAGGAGAAATGTATATCCTGCCACCCCCTCCTGCTAGTTAAACCACTGATTCTAACAGCTGACTTAGTTTACCGGGTAGTTAGTAAACGTAAGGTAATTGGAATGTCCACAACTTCTTCAAACAAGTTAAATGTTCAACTAAAACTGAAATGTTATTTGAAGATGGAAGTGAGTTTACAATCTTGGCATGCACAAAGCTATGGCAAGAACAGACAAACTCAGTGAGCTGAAAGTGATCTGGTTTCAGCAGACTTAAAACACTAGATGGCCGGTATATGGTATTCAATGCAAATAAGCATTTATGAAATAATATGTNTGGGTGCCCATTTACTCTCATTCTGGTAACCTTTATAAATTTAGGGAGGAGAAATGTATATCCTGCCACCCCCTCCCGCTAGTTAAACCACTGATTCTAACAGCTGACTTAGTTTACCAGGTAGTTAGTAAACGTAAGGTAATTGGAATGTCCACAACTTCTTCAAACAAGTTAAATGTTCAACTAAAACTGAAATGTTATTTGAAGATGGAAGTGAGTTTACAATCTTGGCATGCACAAAGCTGTGGCAAGAACAGACAAACTCAGTGAGCTGAAAGTGATCAATGTTTCAGCAGACTTAAAACACTAGATGGCCGGTATATGGTATTCAATGCAAATAAGCATTTATGAAATAATATGTNTGTTTCAGCAGACTTAAAACACTAGATGGCCGGTATATGGTATTCAATGCAAATAAGCATTTATGAAATAATATGTATGTGAGACAAAAATAGAAGTACCTAAATAATAAATGTTAATATTTTTAATTTACAGATGAGACAGTGAAGAGAAAATATCCTCAGTTATGTTGGCTAACACTAATTATGATCCTGTAGGTACCAATGATAACTGAGAAAAACAACTTCAGACATAAATACACTAGAACTGATGTCAGTTAAACTGCAAAATACAGTTAATAGAGTTTGCAGGCTTTTGCGGCCATTGTCTGAATAATCTCGGCTTTTGAGATTCAGCAGCATCGAAGTGGAAGAGTTCCAATCTTCCACTTTGATGTGAATGAATCTCAAAAGTCACGATTATTCATGCAAAATATAGTGTGTGTTTATTTATTTTTACTGTACATCACACAGTTATATGCAGGAAGGCTAAATATAAGAGAACCTCCTCATTAGAGTGAGTCAATTACAAGTCCTTCAGGGTTCTTACCATTAGGACAAGATTCCCATTGATTTGATGAATCTTGAATATAGCTATAAAAAACTCTTAGTATCCAAAACATGTAAGTGATCTCTAAGTGTGTCATTAATAAGTTATTCTGCATTAATACACCAAGCTCCGTAGTTTCACGTAACTTCAAAAAATGTGGGAGCTGTCCAAATAACAATGATAGATGTTGTCTACAGTTCTGAACACAATAAGACCTTATCACCACAATTAATATAACACGAGGAACAAAGCTAAACTAACAAGACAGCAAACAGAATACAACAAAATATTAAGCAATGAAATAATAACCACTAGCCATGTAATGAAAAATTAGGATGTATGGATGGTATAAAGAAAATAAAGAGAAATCATTACATTTCTTTATTTAATTTTATAAACCATAGACAAATGTCATTACAATTCCTTGATTATCATTAACTCCTTCTATCTATCACTATGTAGTATGGTGAATAAGCAAACTGGAAATAATCAAATAACAATGCCATGTTCTTGTAGAACACTGTATTTGATACAATTTATTTAACACATTAAACTCTAAAGTACTTAATAGAGAGTTTCTTTTCTGGCTGAGAAAAGTCAACTTTATTGAATGANATTTAACACATTAAACTCTAAAGTACTTAATAGAGAGTTTCTTTTCTGGCTGAGAAAAGTCAACTTTATTGAATGACGTCACACTGTGGTAACTGTAATTAAAACAATAAAACGTTTTCCTAAAACTACTATAATTACAAATTTTCCCTACAAAACAGGGCATAATAAACAATAAAAATGTGAGTAAAAGAACTAGCTTCTGAAATTACAACCCCAGCAGAGCTGGCAACACTAAACANTAATAAACAATAAAAATGTGAGTAAAAGAACTAGCTTCTGAAATTACAACCCCAGCAGAGCTGGCAACACTAAACATAAATACAAGATACACTACACAACAATGTTAATAGTATGACATATTCCAACAGAAAAAAATGTCCTGAAATAGTAGTGCATAAGTTCAAACAGTGAGACTACCGCCAATGTCTCTCAACTCAAATAACTTCTCTATTATGAGATTACATTGGTGGATGATTGTCTCTGTGTGTTACTGCAGTGTTTAAATACCACAGAAATAAACACAAAAAAAAAGATATAACCAGAACTGCGTTATTTCGAACAGTTACATAAAGAAGTAATATGGACACGTTTGTACTGTCGGTCCAGAATACCAAGGCACCAACAGCAGTTTTACTTTAAGAACAGTGGCACATACTTATAAATGGCTGGTGAATATGCTGACCTGCTTCCGTTGAAGAGTGAATGAGCAATTGCTTCTACAAAGTTTCCTAATGCCGTTGATGGCTTGCAAATGGTAGTGCATGAAGTGGTCCCTCTGCGACAATTGGATATCTTAAGGGGAATCAGTCCCCGCCATCCTGGATTTTCTTTATTTTTGCCAAGTTCAATTTAAGAATGTTTAACAAAATTTTTTGCATGACATGGCATAAGTAATAACAGTAGGGGCGGTTCTTGACAATGGGTGTAGAGGCACGTACCATCCCAAATAAAATTTGACATGCCCTAACAAACAAATGCTTTTATACAGATCTTTCTTCCATAATTTAAGTGTAAAAACAGCGTATTTGATAATTAAGTTCTGTATCACTAGGCTACGAATAGCGTCTCCTTACTTTAGGCTATTTGTGCTCACAGCTTTGGGGCACAGATGGTCTGTGCCCCATGCCTTGTCGAGGTCCAAAATAAAATACAAAATATGTAATGTAAGTTAAGGTGAAAATTCAGAAAATCCAAGATGGCGGGGACTGATCCCCCTTAACCATCCTTTGGTGGTAAGTATCACGTCACAAATTCTATTGGTGTTAATGGGAAGGGGGGACCAAGGGAGAAGGCACTGCAAAGGAAGGGATGGTGTCTTTCTGTTGTTTTTCATACAAGAACTGTGGTGTGCGTGACCGCAACACTGGTACATACCAGAGTCCAGAGTGGGACTATTATTCTTTGAACTGAGGTGGCTACACCTCAATGGTACTCCCGGACGGCTGGCACTCCCCTATTATAGACTCACAGCTCTCCGTGCTCCTGGGTAAGGGAGGCAATGGTGCCTTGTCTCAGGTTTGGAGGGAGCTGACTCTGAGCGTGGCGTTGGTGGAGGCTGTGTCGGCAGCCAAGTTGTGTTAACCATCTAGAACAGCTATGGGGAAACTTCAGTCCGTGAGCTTCACTCAAGTGGCTCGCTGCAACTTTCTAAAAATAATTAGAAATAGCCCCCAAAAGTTTATAAAAAACAGATTCAATGCAAAGATGACAGCAAATATCGAACGGATATTTGTGATAGTGATTTGTATGCATAGACCTGTCAACTATAGTATATTGTGTAGTATTGCATCTGCATTTCATTCATGATACTGGCATTCTGTAATATTTTTCAGATGTGGTAATACTGTACGTCAAATAGAATATTTTTGGAAATTTATAGTAAAGAAAATTGTATATATTATTTGGTTCTGAAAAAAACTCTTACCAGTACAGGTATGGCACCAGTAAGGGCATAAAGGCGTGCTGTAAATGATCATACCAGGATACGAGTATCTTGGACCCGGTAACTCACTCAGCAATAAAAATTGATAGTGTGGCCCGCAGCACAAACGTGAGACCTGGATTTGGCCCCAAAATAAAAAAGGTTTCTCTATCCTTGTTATAGAGGAAAACCAAATTTCAATAAGACTGGATGTGGCTGGTTGACATCCCGGAGACAGCGGGCGTGACACGGCTCCTATGGGAGTGAACCTGCATGGGTGGCTTTGATCACTTATGGACTCCAGGGTCATATGACTCTCTTCCTAACCTGGTGATACTGAAAGGGTATGGATAAAGATTGGGGGCAGAAGACTGAAGGTGATGAGTTACCTAATCCACATGGGTACAACACGAGAAACATGTCTTATTCCATTACATACTGTATATACCACACACTACTGACTGTAGCCTTCAGCCGCACCTAACTCGTTGTTAGAAAGCTGCCAGAAACATCCTTCTGGGTAACCTTCCAGCAATGCCTCACCGGCTGTTGTCCATTCCTTCTAGAGACTCCGACAGCTTGGAGAGATTGCATTTTCACCAGCCAGACATAACAGTAAATACTTTCTTTTCTTAAATACAATCACTTCACATAAACCTCAACTGATACAAAACACCATACTGTCATCTCCATGACAAGTACTTCCCCTGCCAAGAATGTCCTATCCTGGTGGTAATTTTGCTGTTGGTTGTATCTCGCAAACATCTCCCATTACTTCAGCATTTCTTTCCTCCTTCTCAGTTTCCCTTATCTCTCAATCACTACTCACATGTAACTTCCACAGGTTGTACAAAAGTCACAATATTACAATGTTCTCCATTACAAAGAATGCTGTGATGCAAATATTAAAACTAATTTAAGCCCTACTGTATTATTCACAAAGCTAACTAGCAAATAATGTTTACTACACATAAGGAAAGATAAGGCATTTCTAAGGAACCAGTCAGAGATATGCCATTTTACTTCACATGGAACCTTTTTGATTCAAATATTCTAAATCATCTTATCATGGCAGAACTACCCTAAGTTGATGCACTAACAATACTAAAAATAATTGATACAGGTGTTGTAGATAGCGGAGGATAACAATACAATTACCGTACAGAAATTTTTCACACAAAACAAACATCAGGCAAAATACAGATTTACTGAACTACTACAAAACCCAGATCTCTCTAGTGTTGAAGTGTTTCACAGGAACACACAAAAATACCAATAACTGAATTCTTGATAAGTACAATTCAAGGAGCAATAAGAAAATTAAGTGAAAGAATTATTTAAACAAAATAAATGTCATATTTAAATATGTTTCAAACAATTTTCTTCCTTGAACAGAAGTAATTTTCAAGTAAAATAAAATTATGGATAATTATAAATAACTTATGTATGTCCGCATGCATGTCCGTACTTCACAAGAAAATGACTAAACATATTATCAACAATCACCTAATCAAAAAAAGTTTACATTGTATCATTATGCAAATTCAGATTAGCCTACACTGAATTATGATTACATAAGAAGTTTTTCTAATATCTACATACCTACAAAAAACTATCAAAGGTTGCCAAAAAAAAATATTTTTACACTAGAAAATTGTACCACTACACTGTGAACAAAATATGTTTCTGTTTTTCCATGTCCACACACATTACCAAAGCTAATCTGTACCATATATGCACAATTTTGTGAGAGTTCAACAAGTCAGTGATAATAAATTGTTTCTCTGACCAACCAAAAACAAGTTTTCACCAAGAACNATTTTGTGAGAGTTCAACAAGTCAGTGATAATAAATTGTTTCTCTGACCAACCAAAAACAAGTTTTCACCAAGAACATGAACGACAAATGGTAAGCTGCAGAAAAGAATTAACATACAAGTTATAACTATTAAGAAAAGAAAACAAATCTATAACATAATATTTTAATTAAAAAAACATTTCTAACACTGGTTGGCAATGAAAATAAAATCCAAGCAAGTTGAAGTATTATTGGGGGACACAATTAACATCTAAAGGAATAACAACCTCTTACCTGTCTTATAGCTAACACAATATGAAATGAGTTTTAGTTAACAAGTAACAGGTTTTACATGCTAACATTGGGTTTGGAACATATTTAACTGTAAATTTCTATTTCAAAACATTTCAGTGGTAGTAAAAATAAAATATCATTTTACTTTTATATGAAAAATGCAAATTCATATCTTAACGTACCATTCGTTACCAATGCAATGTTATCCAGAGGTTAGATGCATTTAGTTAAGTTAGTTTAAGTTCTGAAATACAGTGATCCAAGTGCAGCACTAAGGCTTAGGATATGATAGGTGCAGTTAGCAATAAGAGATAGCAAGACTTGAAATAAATATACTCATCCACAGAAATTATAACACATGTGATATTTATGTCATCCAACCTACCTTACCTGCTGTGTGGTTTTTTGTACATGAAATATAATCTCAAACTAACCTAAACAAACCTAGCATTTTCGGTGGTTTGTGAGTGGAAATGAAATGTTCTGTGGACCTAAATGTAATGTGTATCATGAGTATAGGCTGTTCACGGTAAACTGAGCACTTTTGAAAGACCTTCTTAAGTTCTACTTGTATGTAGGTTGTGTATTATTCCGCCTAATGTAAAATTAACATTGTCATGGGCCTATTCACTTTATCTGTGAGTCGGTCAAGTGAAACTGTAAAATTATTAGAAAAGTCAATATTTTACTAATTTGCTCATTTTTACACTTACATGCATTAAAAAACGGAAACAGAAAGAAATAATTTAAGTTATCACAAATGGTTACCTAACACTTTTTATTTGACATTAAGTTATGGAACTAGGTACTTTCCCTCCATCAGCACCAACTTTACTGAGCGCATATCACTCAGTGAGCATATATATGTGTGTGTGTATATATATATATATATAGGAAGAGAGAGAGAGAGTTTTATAGTGATACACTAATAAATAAATTGGGAAAAGACAATTCATTTATGTGAAAAGAGAATTATAAAATTATACTATGTTGGCCTAGGTTTTTAACTGATTACGGCAACCCAAAAGGAAGGAAATATTTTTTACCAGATAGCCAAGAAGTAGGGTATTGTTTTTTGAGTGTATCTGTGCTGCTATCGCGTAGTTACCACGGTTCCTCTTTCCAGCGTCGATGTATGAAAATCAAAACGTGAGTTTCATCAAGTTGTAGCTATAGAAAAAAGAGTACCTAGGTACTACTTTTTGCGCTTGGCTGAGGGATCTTAATCGATGAACCAAATTTAAGCAACGTTCCCAGCGGCACACATTTGGATGGGTGACCGTTTAGTGGCATAACATCTGAGCGCTTCTGGGCTTCGGAGGGCACGTTAAATAATCTGTACTGGTTGTTATCAATTTATAGCAGTCGTTAAGCCATTTCAGAGGTCCTTGGACAGCCTGATAAACTCTGACACCAGAGGAAAAAATATTTTGGTCACGTTCCCAGCTGTTGCAGAATTACGTTTTGTTGTTATTACACAGGAACCGTACAATTTTCCAAGATAAAAAGTATCCCTTTACCTATTCCAGAACCTAAAGTACCTACATACCAAATTTCATCAAAATCCATTCAGCAGTTATGGAGCTGAGTGGTAACAAACATACACACACACACAGACTTTTGCATTAAAAATATTAGTAGGATTATACTAATATTTATATATAATTTTATTATATATAATATTATTATTACATAATAATACTATATACTCATATATGCAGGCAGGGGCAGTGGCATTTTTCTAAGGTTGATTTCAAAAGTGCTCAGTTTATCGTAAACAGCCTTTAAATATGATAACATTGGGTAAGAATGGTGCATTACACTGAAAAATTTCAATCTGCAATTTATAAATGAGCAGCGATTCTATTATTTACAAATTCTAGAGAAATGGTAGAGTTAATTATTTTCAGAACTGAAATGAATCAACATAATTCTCATGCCCTATTTATTATCAAAGGTCTAATTCACACACAATATGTAAGAATAATAAAATACAAGATAATTACTGATCAAAATGGCTTCTATTTACACACACTTAATAAATAATGGCATGGGTAACAACAACATGGAATAATGATGGATCTGCTTAAAACAAATTGTAAGCATTAAAATGAATCTAAATAGTTTACCTTGATGAATGTATCATGACATTCTACTTTTATATCAGTTATAAAAAATAATACGTACATACTACCACAAAGACCACTATTTATAAGTGGCATTTCATACAAGTACTTACAGCTATTCTCTGAAACACTTATAATGAAATGTACTAAAAACACTTACTAATTGCATTACTACTAAACGCTATTCAATGGAACACAAACGAACATACAAACAACTTGTGAGAGTTACAAAAATTCAAGATACACAAATTAAAAAATTACAATGTTGGTTACTANACGAACATACAAACAACTTGTGAGAGTTACAAAAATTCAAGATACACAAATTAAAAAATTACAATGTTGGTTACTAGGGGTAATCTAGTATGTTTAATCATAAAAAGACAAAGAAATTAAGAGCTGTACATCTTAAGTTACTAAATTATGTGAAGATTTTTCCATGTTTTACTTAGTTAACAATAGAGGTTNACGAACATACAAACAACTTGTGAGAGTTACAAAAATTCAAGATACACAAATTAAAAAATTACAATGTTGGTTACTATAGGTAATCTAGTATGTTTAATCATAAAAAGACAAAGAACTTAAGAGCTGTACATCTTAAGTTACTAAATTATGTGAAGATTTTTCCATGTTTTACTTAGTTAACAATAGAGGTTGATAAATCAGATTACACATTGTCAGTTGGCTTACATATACAAGTTTTCTTTTACACATGCCATCTAAAAAAATTATTTTCCTTTTTTGTTCGCTCATACTTTAAGTTACTGATAATATTAATAGCAAAACGGATATCCCTCGATATTACATAAAAATCATAGTTGCTTTAATTATTGTCTGCAGCTAAATTTTTTTTTTTTTAAAAAAAGTGATCTTATAAAGTTTCTTGCANCTAAATTTTTTTTTTTTTAAAAAAAGTGATCTTATAAAGTTTCTTGCACTGTAAAATACAGAACAGTACTTTCTGATTCATCTTTCAATGAAGCTATTCTAACTCTATTTTGTTTTGTTTTTTGCTACACTATGGAATTAGTAAANTTTCTGATTCATCTTTCAATGAAGCTATTCTAACTCTATTTTGTTTTGTTTTTTGCTACACTATGGAATTAGTAAATCCATATATTTAAAACAACTGGTCATAATGAATGTGAGCAGGTATGCATCCAAGAATTTTGTTTTAGCAATGTCAGAATGGAGTGAAATGAGAGGATAGAGAGGCAGAAATGAAGAGAACAAATAAAATATTGGGATTTATGGAAATTAAAAATTAAATAAATTTGCCAGATATATTATACTCTACAGTACACAAATCTCAACAAGCATTTCTTGTGTGAAATTGAATACAATTTGACGCGTGGCACATACAGTAAGTAGAGAACGTCACTGGCACAATCCCCCTCCCCTGCCATATTATCCTCTCCGCGAGCGCCAACAAGTTGACACGCATTGCAGGACACGTGGACAGCCAGGACAGGTCAACCCAGAGGACAGAGACTCAGTTACATGTTTCAAGGTTGTGCCGAGAAAGAGCTGCCATATCGCCGAAGCACCCTGAAGGCGCTACGTAAATACATAGGAAAGCGGGCAAAAATGCAGAGCCAAGCTAGAGTGGCGTCAACATGCACCTCTAGTTACACAAGAGAAAACGGCTGACAAACTTGGAGTGGTGCCACGAGCACTCCTCCCCCTAACCCCCTTAGACAAACCGCGGGGCAACTGGGACACGCGCTGCGGAAGGAGAGCTGACAGGGTAAGTTTTAGGGTGCAGGTCACCCCTCCTTCCACCAACAAGAACCATGGCGCGTGTATGAAGTGCGTTGTACTGCACCCTCCTCCCACCTCCCTCCCCCCAACAAGGGATACACGTGTAGGAACTTAGGGAGGGAGTCAAGAGAGGATATAAGCAAATTTAGGAGAGAAGAGGGAATCAGTTTTTATCACCGCGCCGAGAGAGTCAGTTGCGTCGGGAATCGCGAGAGGACGTCGGAACGAGAGGAGAGCGCCGAGGAGCGAACCCAGAGCAGCAGTCGAGGGGAGACGGCAACAAACGCTGGACTTTCTAAGGCCGCCCACATCGCCGGACCTCATCCAGCCGACACACACCAAGCACTACAAGCAGANGCCGAGGAGCGAACCCAGAGCAGCAGTCGAGGGGAGACGGCAACAAACGCTGGACTTTCTAAGGCCGCCCACATCGCCGGACCTCATCCAGCCGACACACACCAAGCACTACAAGCAGAGCGAAGTATCAAGTCGTCGCCCAAAGAAGCCTCCCCCCTCCCCCATGACGTCACCCACAGTTAATCAGAGTTAGTTAAATAGAGTACCACACCTCGGAAGTGTTTCTGTATATTTAAACTCGAGACAATATAACCAACCAGTAAAGTGAAGCACTGAAAGACTGCCTTATTGATATACCCTCAACCTTCAAGGCACCGTATAGTCTGTGCCATCTAACATTAACTGAGGACCCTAGTACCCCACAGGTGGGGAATAGCGTCAAATTAAAAAAATAATAAATATGCAAATGCTAAAAAATTGTCTTGAAAATAATGTTTTCCCCTATAACTGAAACTGTAGATAGGTATGTCCATGGATATTGGCGTTTATTCGTACAAAGTGATCTTCAGTATACTACCTCCATGGCCACTGCTAAGAGATACCAGTTTAAGCATTAAAACACTATACATGGACATGCATATTAAAAACAAAAATTACATTTTAAAAATCTCAAATTTTAATAAACAATAGAAACTACATTGAAGTAATAAAAGAGTGTCTAGGGACATGCTCTAAGGGAGACCACCCCAACTACATAACAATGACCAATACTAAATTAGTTTTCTAAAAATGTTATATCTCAAAAGTTTTATTATTTAAAAAGTTTTATTATTGATTGTTACTCCTCCTTACATTCTAGTCAAGTGTGTTTACCTTAGGGAGGGGTCATGAACCCCTGGGCCCTTCTCTTAGGTACCTGCCTGAATGTGGGTGTTTATTTACTCATCACCCCAGTTAACTTCATTCGAGAATTTTACTTGATTACTATTGTTTTTTAAAACTGTTATTAAAAATCTCTATCCTTCTCATAAAGTATTTAAAANCAGAATTTTACTTGATTACTATTGTTTTTTAAAACTGTTATTAAAAATCTCTATCCTTCTCATAAAGTATTTAAAAAATATGTTTGACTGACATCCAATGTTGGGTTTAAGGGTACTAATTACAAAACTGGCGTCCTGCCTACTTATCTGATAAAGGTACACTTCTTACAGTCCCTCTGTGGGGTACATCTGATGCACTCATTACTCATCCATGCGGAATCTCTTTTTAAGATTTTCTCACTGTAGGCAGACTAGTCCATAGAAATCCTTCCAGTTATTGAGTGTTATCAATGGACATCCCCAAATAATTGTCCACTTTCCAAAGATATTTGACAAATATTCATATTTTGCTTTTCTTTAAGGCACCTGCCTCTGTACTCACTGGTGAAACGGAGAAAATCATAACTGTCTACTGCCACCTGATTTTCACTTTCTTCATCTTACTTTTGGGTCTCTGATGTATGTCAAAGTCCTTTGTTTTTTAAGCATAAAATATTTGAATACAGATAACTTATTGTTCACAGCACTGATGAGATAAAACCCTATTGAAAACAATTAATTTTGAGATTGGTTCACACTTTTTTTTTATTTTGGGACTTGTGTTACTGCTCTGCAACCAAAAAATGTTTATATAAACATGGTAAGGCTTTGATTAATTTCATAAGATGTTTGATCTTTTACAGCTTTTGTTGGTGGCCAATTATTAAGGCAAATTGCAGTAATAACAACATTAGCTTCTGCCAAATATCTCTTGGGCAATCCAGAATTGATTAATATGCTTCTCTTTTTTACCGCTATGGACTTACTTGTTCTGCTCCACAATACCATTGTGCTGAGGAAAATGATCAACACTTTGTTGATGCTGGATGCCAACATTGGCAATCTGACTTTCCGTATAATTGCTTATATATTATCCACCACTACACAAATTAATCTTTGACTTTCAGTTTGCTGATTGGAGATGGGTGTAATTTTTCCACTGTGCAGATGTAGGCCTAGACTTTTGATTTGTGGCATGTATTTAGAGGGAGTTC
>NQII01001142.1:277053-482784 GCA_002778355.1 Clitarchus hookeri | reverse complement strand
TTAGGAAAAAAATATTCAATTATTATAACAAAACCTATTTAAACAATTATGGTATAATTTCACTTAAGTGAAATTTCACTCATGTGCCCTGTGACCCCCCCACCCCCTTCCACCAACTGGATCTGCTCCTGCAGCACTGATAGAGAAAGAATTGTTACCTTATATCCTGCTATTGTCACAAGTGCAGTGAACACACTAACATACCTTAACATATCACCTATCAACATCAGCAAATATCTGCTACAACGAACAGCAGTTCTGAACATCAGTCCCCAGAGGTCAGAATGCATAAGTCCAAGTAATTCTCCAGCCCAGAGGTTACTCTTAAAAAAATTATATCTTTAGTGTTTTCCTTGTAAAATCAAGCTACATTATTTTGCAAAGTTAATCGTGCAAGTGATAACTGTCAACATGCACATCAATAAGTTCATGTTAGTTGGGTTGAGATGTCACAATCTACAATGCAATAATATTTTTCCAACCCATCTCAATAAAATCTTGGTTTGAAATTAAAAGTATCTGAAATATCATTCTCTAGTCACTAAATATTTTATTGCATTGAGTTGTAGCAAGAACCAATTACAGTAAACTCCTGATTAACCATGTTAATCGGGACCAGAGAAAACACGAACAAGAGAATTTGTATTAAAAAACCAGGATAATCGAATTTACACATTTTTATTATTAATATTGGCTCCGAAAATCGTGATAAAACACAGTACCTATTATACATTTCAAAACAAACACAAATCACGCATTTAAAGTACTGTACTGTATGTAGTACAGTAAACGATACTTTAACTGACATTTATGTTGCACCAAGTGCAGTGTAATTCACGGCACATCGAGTATACGCACCTTATAGCCTGCACCGGCGCCAGGCGGGCGGCACGGAGCAACAAGTAGTGCGTAGTGTGTGTGTCGCTTCCTGAACGTGCACACAGACCCGTCCTTGAGATGGCAGAGTGAGTTGAAAGTTTAGAATGCAATGCAGTAGAGACAATAACGAGACTTTAAATGAGGCAACCTGGCATTTAAACAATACAGTACACTCCCCATTAAAAAAACAACCCTTCCAATACAAATGCAGAACCTTACATTAACTTTCGCTAAANACAATACAGTACACTCCCCATTAAAAAAACAACCCTTCCAATACAAATGCAGAACCTTACATTAACTTTCGCTAAACCAAGAAGAAAACATTTTAAAAAGTGTAAATTCATTTTAAAGTTTCTGACAACCATAATGAAGTTTACAAAACGTAGGCACTCGCCTCTATCAATAAGTGTAGGCTGCTTTCTAATTCAGTCTCAATAGGCTGGGTTGAAACGTCTTAGATTTCTATACATCTTTAATTACTAGGAGCTTATTTAAATTTTACTGACTTACACACACATGTGCATGCACACACACAAAAGTTTAAAAATTCTGAACTGTTAAATATTTTGTAAACATTTAAATACTTGATATGAAAAATGTAAGAAAAGTTAAACCATGCCATTCTTGAAAAAGTCTGCAAATTGTTTTTTGTTTGTCACAGGAATTGATGTTTTTGTTTATAACACACCATGCTCAAATTTTTTTTATTATTTCTAACTTTTCCACGATAGTTAAAACTGTTCTTTTATGCTTTGTTGACGTTGTGAAAACGACCCTACAAACCAGTGAACAACTGTGCTAGAGCGATCGATAAACTTACAAGACGTGGTGTTGGGGTGGTAACCTGAAATGAGTGCGACCAGATGCACACTTCAACGGGCGGAAATGGATAGCTCATGCAGGTCTCTGTGACAGTTTAAAGAGATAAACATCAGCTCACGCGGCACAGCGATAGACATACATGGTACCGCTGCTTGTTAAACGACACACGTTACAGCACCGCCTTACACCAGAAGTTACAGTAGACAAAAAAAAGCCAAAAAGCTGCACGGATAAGCCGAAAACCAGCTAAGCGCAGCACGAACAAACAGGAGTGTGCTGTACTACTAAAAATTTAAATAGAAAAAAGTTAATCTGTATTTTTCACTATAACATCTGACAGTATTCACTCAAGAAAGCTGGAGGACATAACAGGGAGGCTTGGAACACTTTACTTTACAGAAAATGTCAAAAGTACATATAGTAAGGGTTAGATATTAGCTGTAGGTATAAGTGCTATGTATGTGAATAGCACAAGACAAGCTGTTACATTTCACTTCCTACATGTTTCACATCAGAAACCAACATTTTTGTTTGGTTTATAGAGATAGCTATAATAACATGATTGCCTTTATACTTACTGTGTTTCGAGCCTGATGAGCCACTGAAATCCACTGCTTTATATACAAAATTAAATATTGGCTGAAAAAAATTAATAAAATAAAACACTATTAATTATCACATTGTAAAAAACTACAAACTGTAAACAAATGGATTACCCCATTACATATTTTTAAGGATGCAGATGGCTCAAAGACGAAACTTGGGCTTCAAATTCTGTGTTTGGTGGTGAGTGGCCCAGTGACACAACAGCAGCGGTCTGCGAACTGAGACTTCCGAACTGTGTAACAGGACAGTAGGAAGGGAGTGACAAGTTGTAGGGTGTGATAATGATGGTGCTGTGTGTGCAACATGATCAAGAATGTTGGTGGGGAGGGCGAGGCACACACAGGCGTCTGTGAGGAAATTGGTGGTTTCCCGTGACGTCTCTCCACCTCACCAAATTGTGACAGCAGGACATGAATGATGGAAGGGATTTCCTGTCAAGGTTACATGATTTTGAAAAATTTCTCTGCCAGACTTATTGTTAAGATGCATCACCGTAGGAGACGGAGGAAGCCATGGCACTGAGACAACAGGTGCAACTAGACTCACCCTGAGCTGGTACCTCATAGTTCAATAGTTGCATGTCTAGATGTATAGTTAGATCCCATTGGGGCAATAGGTCAGCTGACAGAAAAAAACTTGCATAGAAGAGACACAACTAAGTTGACCTGACTGGTTGGTGGGTTGAACTGTTCCTGAGAAACAAATGGCTGTCTGAAACTATTGTGTACACATTCCTTGAAGAGGCAAGGTTACCGCCGAAAGGTTTCCTAACATGGAAATGTACGTTTCATCGCGCACAGCTAAGTATCCAAACCTGTAAAACCTACCAGCCTACGTAAGAAGCAGCTGATGGAAGGGGCAACAGCTTGTAGTGCATGGCTNACAATACAGTACACTCCCCATTAAAAAAACAACCCTTCCAATACAAATGCAGAACCTTACATTAACTTTCGCTAAAACAAGAAGAAAACATTTTAAAAAGTGTAAATTCATTTTAAAGTTTCTGACAACCATAATGAAGTTTACAAAACGTAGGCACTCGCCTCTATCAAAGAGTGTAGGCTGCTTTCTAATTCAGTCTCAATAGGCTGGGTTGAAACGTCTTAGATTTCTATACATCTTTAATTACTAGGAGCTTATTTAAATTTTACTGACTTACACACACATGTGCATGCACACACACAAAAGTTTAAAAATTCTGAACTGTTAAATATTTTGTAAACATTTAAATACTTGATATGAAAAATGTAAGAAAAGTTAAACCATGCCATTCTTGAAAAAGTCTGCAAATTTTTTTTTGTTTGTCACAGGAATTGATGTTTTTGTTTATAACACACCATGCTCAAATTTTTTTTATTATTTCTAACTTTTCCACGATAGTTAAAACTGCTCTTTTATGCTTTGTTGACGTTGTGAAAACGACCCTACAAAACAGTGAACAACAACCGTGCTAGAGCGATCAATAAACTTGCAAGAGGGGGTGTTGGGGTGGTAACTGAAATGAGTGCGACCAGATGCACACTTCAACGGGCGGAAATGGATAGCTCATGCAGGTCTCTGTGACAGGCTGACAGTTTAAAGAGATAAACATCAGCTCACGCGGCACAGCGATAGACGTACGTGGTACCGCTGCTTGTTAAACGACACACGTTACAGCACCGCCTTACAACAGAAGTTACAGTAGACAAAAAAAAGCCAAAAAGCTGCACGGATAAGCCGAAAACCAGCTAAGCGCAGCACGAATAAACGGGAGTGTGCTGTACTACTAAAAATTTTAATAGAAAAAAGTTAATCTGTATTTTTCACTATAACATCTGACAGTATTCACTCAAGAAAGCTGGAGGACATAACNTAATAGAAAAAAGTTAATCTGTATTTTTCACTATAACATCTGACAGTATTCACTCAAGAAAGCTGGAGGACATAACAGGGAGGCTTGGAACACTTTACTTTACAGAAAATGTCAAAAGTACATATAGTAAGGGTTAGATATTAGCTGTAGGTATAAGTGCTATGTATGTGAATAGCACAAGACAAGCTGTTACATTTCACTNGTTAGATATTAGCTGTAGGTATAAGTGCTATGTATGTGAATAGCACAAGACAAGCTGTTACATTTCACTTCCTACATGTTTCACATCAGAAACCAACATTTTTGTTTGGTTTATAGAGATAGCTATAATAACATGATTGCCTTTTTACTTACAGTGTTTCGAGCCTCATGAGCCACTGAAATCCACTGCTTTATATAAAAAATTAAATATTGGCTGAAAAAAAAAAAACTAAAATAAAACATACTATTAATTATCACATTGTAAAAAATTACAAACTCTAAACAAATGGATTACCCTATTACATATTTTTAAGGATGCAGATGGCTTAAAGATGAAACTTGGGCTTCAAATTCTGTGTTTGGAGGCGAGTGGCCCAGTGACACAACAGCAGCGGTCTGCGAACTGAGACTTCCGAACTGTGTAACAGGACAGTAGGAAGGGAGTGACAAGTTGTAGGGTGTGATAATGATGGTGCTGTGTGTGCAACATGATCAAGAATGTTGGTGGGGAGGGCGAGGCACACACAGGCGTCTGTGAGGAAATTGGTGGTTTCCCGTGACGTCTCTCCACCTCACCAAATTGTGACAGCAGGACATGAATGATAGAAGGGATTTCCTGTCAAGGTTACATGATTTTGAAGAATTTGTCTGCCAGACTTGTTGTTAAGATGCATCAACACAGGAGACGGAGGAAGCCATGGCACTGAGACAACAGGTGCAGCTAGACTCACCCTGGGCTGGTACCTCATAGTTCAATAGTTGCATGTCTAGATGCATAGTTAGATCCCATTGGGGCAATAGGTCAGCTGACAGAAAAAAATTTGCAGAGAAGAGATACAACTAAGTTGACCTGACTGGTTGGTGGGTTGAACTGTTCCTGAGAAACAAATGGCTGTCTGAAACTATTGTGTACACATTCCTTGAAGAGGCAAGGTTACCGCCGAAAGGCTTCCGAACATGGAAATGTACGTTTCATCGTGCACAGCTAAGCNAAACAAATGGCTGTCTGAAACTATTGTGTACACATTCCTTGAAGAGGCAAGGTTACCGCCGAAAGGTTTCCTAACATGGAAATGTACGTTTCATCGCGCACAGCTAAGCATCCAAACCTGTAAAACCTACCAGCCTACGTAAGAAGCAGCTGATGGAAGGGGCAACAGCTTGTAGTGCATGGCTGAGCGTAGGAGAAATCCCTTTATTCATAACTGTTTTCATTCTCGCTGCAACACAAGTTCCATTCGAATCTGCTTATGCAGGTGGCATTAAGCCCAAGAGGCCGTAGGAACAGAGATTACGAAGGCTACCTGCAGCGTGGCCACGGTCTCTGCTACGAGTTCCGACCCTAGTGGAGGACACCTAGATGCACGAGAACATAAATGTAGTCTTACAATAAGATACTCTGACTTCATCCAGGCACAAGCCGTGCCGTTAAGCTGAACGGGCCACGTGATAGGTGGCTCCAAACCCGAGTCTCTCTCTACAGCGGACGCAGGAGGAGGCGTCATGGCAAGCAACCAATTGGAGGCGGTGCCTGAGGGAAACGGCAAACAAAATGCTTCACATAATGAGAGACTGCTGGTCATATGATTGGGTAAAAGCTGGATATAACATCCTGGACCAGCATTTGCTAGACATGGGGGTTGATCTCATAGAGTTGGATATTGTGGCACGATACTGCCAGTTGCTCCTAGCTACTTACTTACTTGGGCTGAAGTAACTTTGCAATCCACCAGAGCCTTAGCATGAGTATTTTTTGGGCTTACAACCAGCAACAAAGCATCGACTGAGAGAAATGCGGCCAGTCATTCTAGAGAGAGTAACGGAGGAACGAAATTCTCTGGTGAATCACTACAGTAAATGTTTCAACCAGCAGCATGCTGCAGGTAGCATGTCTGTTGATAATGTTTAGTTTTTATCGCTGGTTTTGCATCACTGGGTACAGTCTCCACATACATATTTTAATATGTTTAAAGAGATATTTGAGTTAAATTTCAAAGTCAAACTGATATGTAGTGACGCTGAAACTTGTTCCACAAATAATGTAAGTTAACTCCTATGTTTGAAGCACATTATGTGNCCTGGACCAGCATTTGCTAGACATGGGGGTTGATCTCATAGAGTTGGATATTGTGGCACGATACTGCCAGTTGCTCCTAGCTACTTACTTACTTGGGCTGAAGTAACTTTGCAATCCACCAGAGCCTTAGCATGAGTATTTTTTGGGCTTACAACCAGCAACAAAGCATCGACTGAGAGAAATGCGGCCAGTCATTCTAGAGGGAGTAACGGAGCAACGAAATTCTCTGGTGAATCACAACAGTAAATGTTTCAACCAGCAGCATGCTGCAGGTAGCATGTCTGTTGATAATGTTTAGTTTTTATCGCTGGTTTTGCATCACTGGGTACAGTCTCCACATACATATTTTAATATGTTTAAAGAGATATTTGAGTTAAATTTCAAAGTCAAACTGCTATGTAGTGACGCTGAAACTTGTTCCACAAATAATGTAAGTTAACTCCTATGTTTGAAGCACATTATGTGTCTACNCTATGTAGTGACGCTGAAACTTGTTCCACAAATAATGTAAGTTAACTCCTATGTTTGAAGCACATTATGTGTCTACACGCTTGTACTATATGAGCTTACTATAATGTAATATGAAATTGTAATGAAACATATGTAAAGAATGCCAAATGGCTAAATATGCAATACACAAATAGAAATTTATATACTTCCATCATAGTGATTTCCATCTTAAAGAATATAAATTTATTAAGGTTTGTATGTGAAGTCATTCCAATGGTTTCAAAATCATTCAAAATCGACTACTTTTGAGTAATTTTGTTATTATGTAAGTATGCATATATACATTAAATTACCATAATAACGAGACTGTTCATAATTAATGATAATTATATATGAAATCCATGTCCCAAGGCAATAACTGAACCACGAAGCATTTTGTTACTATAGCTATTTTAATGGCAACCGATGACCGCCACAAACAGGCAAAACACATTTACATTAAGTATTACAACCCAGGAATATGAAACATTTATGTTAAATTCAAGCTCAAATATACATCCACAACTTACTCACGATTTAGATAAGTTCACCGGGACAGGACTTTTTAATAATTTTACAGTACGTAATAAAATATTGAACACAAAGTTTTGGTAGATTTACATTAATTAGAATAAGTTTGACATTACTGTGAATGAACTTTACCTAAACGTAAATATTTCTGCGCTCTTGTCCTGCAAAAATATTTTTATTGTGAGTTTGAGTATGCTTACATAATAATGTTTACTATCTTATTTTCAACCATCTCTCCATAGTGTGTGATGGTACTTCCATTTGTGTATGTACTTAAGATAGTTATGTAAATTAAATTTGCAGTTTCCTGTTTATTTTTACAATTCTATTTTTTTTTACAAAATTGTATGTAAATAATTTGTTAACAAAAATGGACTTGCCTGTTTGATATCAGTGAGTTTGTGGAAAACAATGGAAATTAAAATTTATGATGACTGATATTTCCTATTAAATACTGTGTGCCATCACAAATATTTACTAAAACCAATATATACACAGTGTAATGATGAAGGTGCCATATTATAACACTTCTCAAAAGAGAAATGTCGAAAACTGCTTAAATATGAGTATTACAATTTATGGCAAAAGAACCAGTACATACGTTCATGGTTCACACTTTATACAACAGTCATGTAACTACAATAAATATCCTGCACTTATTTCAAATGCTTAGTATGATTTGTGGTNTCACACTTTATACAACAGTCATGTAACTACAATAAATATCCTGCACTTATTTCAAATGCTTAGTATGATTTGTGGTACAAAAATTAGTAAATATCTTTGTGGCTCAAATTTTACACAGCAATCATGAAACTACAATTAACCTTCAGCAGTTTATATCACTACGCTATGTATTGTAACAGCACTGTGTTTGCCTACAAAGCCATGCTCACCACCATGCTTAGCCTACAGCGATGTCGCACAGACCAACCCTAGCTTGCACCNTCACACTTTATACAACAGTCATGTAACTACAATAAATATCCTGCACTTATTTCAAATGCTTAGTATGATTTGTGGTGCAAAAATTAGTAAATATCTTTGTGGCTCAAATTTTACACAGCAATCATGAAACTACAATTAACCTTCAGCAGTTTATATCACTACGCTATGTATTGTAACAGCACTGCNAAATTTTACACAGCAATCATGAAACTACAATTAACCTTCAGCAGTTTATATCACTACGCTATGTATTGTAACAGCACTGCGTTTGCCTACAAAGCCATGCTCACCACCATGCTTAGCCTACAGCGATGTCGCACAGACCAACCCTAGCTTGCACCGCCACCTGCCCTTGTATCGGCCGAGCCATCTCTGGAACGTGGCGGTCCAACACAAGGAGCAGAAGATAGCGGTGAGTCAGAGGATACAGGCTGGAAGTTCAGTGCATGTCCCTACCCCCAGAACAAGCGTGCACCCACTTCCGTAATCCATCACCCACCACCACAAAACCTCAACGGGACAGTTTTTTCATTATAGCTGCTGCATGAGACTCATGATTGTGCTCTCCGTTGCGAATTTTCAGCTGGTCTCCTTCGGTGATGACGCATGCACGGCACTTCATCCTGAAATAGGAGCTGCAGATCCAGACGTGGTATGTGTCCCGTTTGTAGTAGGAATTGAACAGGAAATCATTGTAGATGAGCTGTGGTTTCCCTCTGATGCTATCAACCAACTGGTATGAACCTGGGGGAAAAAAAAAAATAATCAAAGCACAGTGTAAGCAAGATTTTCAACTTGACAACACCTGAGATCTAACTTATTGAATTCAGTATGCATGTGTAACAAACGGTAACAACCTTAATATGTCACCGATGAAAACTTGAAAGAATTCACAATTTAATTGATGTCTTTGTAGTTGTTATACAGTTAAGTGATTCACCCATCTACTGCTAAGGTTTAATCCAGATGACAAATGCACACAGAAATATTTTCTACCACCAACACTTTACAGTAATTGTGTTGTATAGGAAATTTGAACAATACAATAATGTATAAAATATACATATATCATATATAAAATACACACAACCATTACTGCAGCCAGTTTCCCATTTTATTAACTCTTTTAAGTTGTGATTCTTTATCCTACCAAGATACATAACTTGTGGGTATGCTGGTAAACTGGCCAATATAAAATTGCGAGCACAGTACAATCATTAATAAAATCCACTGAAAAAAAAAAGAGCATGTAATAGCCCAATCAATGTTCGTACAAAAATATTTTTCACAAAAAAAATTTTTTGGAAGTGTTTTTATGTGAATTAAGTGTCAATAACTGTTGAGGATTTTTAATGCATGTAAATTGTTTAATGGTCTAGTGCCCTGGCAGATGGATACAGGGAAACTTCTCCCACTAGCAACTCAGCACTGCAACCACTGGTGCACTCAGGAGCGGATATAGACTTTTGGTTCGGGGGGATAATTTTCCCATTGTGCACTTCTGATTTGTGGCATGGTAGAGGACACTGTATCATCATGGTTTTACAATAGAATATTAAATTAATTAAATAAAATCAGTATTTTTTAACAATTTTTATATTGTTTCATTTTAGTTTGAAAACATTTACAGGACATATTAATGTCAATGTGAGGGTTGTGGAGGAGGTGATGTCCCTCGTGTCCCCTCTCTGGATTCGCCCCTGGGTGCACTCTCAGAGAACAAGATCCAAACGTGGACATTGCAGGTGCGAAAACACTGTGCTTTAAGGGTGGTGCCTGCACTTCACACTCTACTGTCCCAGAGATGTGTTCCAGAACTATGATCATAGAGCATGTGGTGTATTTAGGCTAGAGAAAAAGATAACACACAGTTCATTTACGCGCTTCGCTGAACGGCAAGCCGTAAACTGTGTAACATTACTAATTTGGGAAGATCTACTACATCACTAGTTTTCTTTGCCTACATTTGGTGCTTCTGATCAGCTGGTAGGCTGGACGCAAACACCGGGCATCTTCTACTGGCTAACACAAATTATGATATTTCAGATATTGATTACAATCGAGAACAGAACCTCCACCTCCTCCTGTCAGCAGAGGAAAAAAACAATTTATCTTTCCAACTTAATTGGTTATTTCTTTGGACTTCACGTGACATACCCATGCACAGAAAGGCTAAGAGTGATGGGACCTCCCAATTAAGGTAGACGTCATGAACCACTTACTTGGATACCAGCCCAGCACTTATAACAGTGGGAGATGCTTGGGGGTGGACTGTAGGGGACCGGCCTACGTTGGGAACAATCTTAAGTTTTTTTCTTGTGAGAAAAGAGGAGGCAGGAGCTGCCAGGAGATCTGTCTGTATGAAATACCCCCAGAAAAATATTCAAATTTAAACCTTAACACCAGCTTTGGAATTTTATCCAGGGCTTTTGGAAACAAGACAATATGTTACAGTACCAACATCTTGCCAAATTTAACACTTCCTACTCATTGATTTTTTTTTTTTGCATCTTTCTTATCCCATGGCTCTTAACTTAACTTCTGTCGACTCATAACCTTTTGTGTTAATTATCACTTTTTTTTTCCTCATGCGGGTCCAAGAGACCGTGAGGGTCTTTGTTGTATTTCCAACCTCCCGACCCCAACATGTCCGCTACTGGAGACGCCGGTTAGGAAGATGGAGGAGGATGGTAGAGTTCCAGAACAAACTACCTCCACTGGTTCAGTTAGTTGGAATGTAATTTTTTAAACTATAAATATCTGCAAAAAAAAAAAAAAAAAAAAAAAAACATTTGTCTTAGTAACACATAAGGGTTTTTGAAAAACTCCATGTGTAATTTTACATTGAGTCTAATATTTTGGGGTTTAAGATACTAAAATTAAAATCAAATAAATTTTTAATAATTAACCATTTTACTTTCAACACAGTCTACTTGCCACAAAATATATCCAGGAATACACTTGCATTGCTTGTTTATAATAATGGCTTAAAATTCTGTTCGACCAATAGCAGGGTGACTACAGGCTCTCTTTTACTGCGACATGCTTTTTATTTTACACCCTCATGCATCTGAGTGGTTTTTATTCTTGTGATAGGGAATGCCCTTGTTTTGGGCTTTAAGAAAACTAAAAAACATTTTCTTCTAAATTTTTTTTTTTCAATTTTAGGAACATTTTAGACTTCTGGAGGCAAATGTTTGCATGTGAAGTTGCAATGGAGATGTTTTAAACAAATCTGGCAACACTGCTGTCTGCTTCTGTTGCAATGAAAATTACAGTTTTGTTGATCATAGAAAAGCAACAGGGCAAATGTAATCCTAAAAATTAAATCACAGATTAGTTAAAAGGTACCACAAAAACTTCACAACTATCTCATGAACAGAATTAAAAGCGGAATGCAAAATTCGTTAGGTCCTAGCATTGCAAACAAAGGTATGTTTTAGGTTAAATGCATATATTGTTAAATTACTATGAGTTAAATCATGATAAAGAGCCATCTATTAATAATGTTTTCAATTCCTTTATGTTGTCAAGATTTAGAAGCCCACCTGACAAAAACATACATAAATAGCACTTTACTTGACTGTTCTCTTTCTGGCTGTGAAGAATATGGTCACCCTGGCTAACGCTGATTCTGTAGTGCACAAATACTTTATAAATTATTCTATTGGCTAAAAGATACACTAGTCAGACATTGTTGATGCTGTCTGCTTTTTTATTATAAACTTCAAATCCAAAGGTGATGATGGCCTTGGCCATCAATTCAAGGTTCTCAGAGAATTACAATCTTGATCACGGCAAGTAACCTCTCTTATGGTCCAAAATTCACGAATTCTCTTAGCCAGATCCATGTGTAAACTAAAAGATATTCTCCATGTCATCAATAACCACATTAAAAATAAAAATGCCAATATCACACAAAACTTGCAGTTTCACTTCACTTTGAGAAAAGGCAGGAATAGGCTACAAACAAATACAGATGCAATTATTATTGTTCTGAACACGCAAGTAAGTTTTCTCAGTGCAATGCTTAATAGAATTATAGGTAAAACCTTAAAAGCACACAACATGAATATAAACTACTAATCATACGATTGTCCATGGCTGTTTTAGAATAGTACTGCATAAAGTTTAGTGGTACACATACTAGCCATGTTACAATATGTTGCCTTTCAAGTGTTTAGGAATTATGAAAGAAAGAAAATAATATTGCAAATTTTTTTTATATCATTTTAAAAGGTGTAGAAAAATAAACAAAGCTCAATTATAGTAAACATAGTCTACATATCATTAGCTAATGTATAAACAGAACAATAAAATACTGCAATATGTACTGAAAATATTTAGTTATTTATTTATTTAATAAAAATTTAACTGGTACATTTTGTGTGACATGATAAACTCTACAATAATGTAAAGGCAGTTCTTTAAATAGTACCTACACAAAATAATTAATATTCTTTAAATATATGTTAAATACTGAAATGACAATGGCAAAATTTTATTCCACTAGTACTATAATATTAATATTGTAAATTATTTCTTAACAGATATTACTTTACATTATAACAATGTGGATAAAGGAACCAACTTCCTGAATCACAACCTAAATGTAACTTGTAACACTTATGTATGTAGGTAGGGCGTAACGTCTCATCGACAGTGAGGTCATTAGAGACGGAGCAAGTTGCTCACAGAAGCAGGAACAGGAAAGGACATGTAATACGGAACCATCCCTGTAGTCACCTGGAGTGATTTCGGGAAACCATGGAGAACCAATATCAAGATGGTCAGACTGTGATTCCCACCCAAGGTCTCCTGAATGCTGGTCCAAAAGGGGTAATGCTTGTGGACATTAGAGCTATAGCAACATCAAGTCTCTCAGTACAAATAAAACAAGAAACTTTCTTGAGAGATAAGTGGTATGGAAGTACTTACAGATTTCACTACTGAAAATGACACTGGGTCATTTACACTGATTTGCTCAGATCTATAGCAAAAGAGTGTTTACAACAAAGTTTACTGAATATATTAAATATCAGCAGTACCTTTATCCACAGATGTGGTCCAAATTAATGTATCCAATAATGAAAGATTAGCCTCAAATGAAGACCTTCCTACACAACACTTTAACTATCCTGCCACATATAGTGCTATCCCATACAACACGAGTCTTGTATTGCATGTTCCCGCTTGTGGAGAACTAGTTGGCAGGGCCGACTCAAAAACGTGGGCCACAATAGCCACCAATAGAGTGCAGAAAAACAGGGTAACAAAAACGGACACAACTTTCTGAGGAAAAAAGATACGATGCACAGTATTTGATAAAAAAAAAAAGAACGGCTATGAATTTAAAGGTTTGTTAGTGTGACAGAACCAAATTGCCTGTTTTCTTCTAACTTTGGCACATAGTTTGTTGCCAATATGTTTCACCAACGCCCAAGAGGCAATAGCACTGCTGTAGATAGCTACCTGAACTCAAGTGTTGGGAGTTCACATCATGGTGAGATGTCACCAGTGGCAATCCCTTCCCCCATGTGGGTGATCTACTAGTTGTGCCCTTGAGGCATGCATATTGGGGACACTAATACGCGTAATAGGCGCACCCTGTTGTTGGTGGATTTGTGACTCCACGTCCCACCGTAACAGTGCTCGGCCACTGACTTTGTGAACTTACTAGCACTTGCCCACTGAGGGTGGAGGCTATGCTCCCCAACCTCCGAAGTAAAGAATTTTAGCTTTATACAATAGAACCTCGGTTTTATGTTACCGTCAACTATATTTTTCCCTAAATGCACCAATTTGTTCACATTAAACTGGTTTCCCTATGTTTACAAAGTATTAAATTACTGCCAAACAGACTGCAATGCAATATAGTTTCTCCTGTTTCACTTATTTTTTTTACAATCCTTGTGGCCAACAAAATTTGGTAGATTCATGCAGTCAGACTACTCGTCTCCCACCTAGGCGAACTGGGTTCAATTCCTGGCAAGGTTGCTCCCAGATTTCCACACGTCAGAATCATGCCGGATGATGCCGCTGGTCGGTGGGTTTTCTTGGGGATTCCAGTTTCCCCCACCCTTGCATTCCAGTGTTGGTCCATTCTCACATCATTCCACCCTCATCGGCTCTTAAGACCTCGATGTTAAGAGCTGGCTAAATCTCTCCACTCCACTACTGGAAATGTTTACAGTGGAAAAAATTAATTTATTAAATTTGCAGCTATATTAAACACTAAATGATAACTTAAATGGAAATAAATGTACATATTTATCGATCATTTACTTCTAAATAAAAGTTAAAATTGCACGGATGAAATCAAAGTAAACAAAATATAAAATTACTGAGACAGGTAGAGGAAAACCTAACCTTAAAGTTGGTAAAATCTCTTTATATTACTACAAAAACTGACCAAAGTAGTAAACAGTACTTAAAATTCATTATATATATTCTTTGGCAGCTTAAAATATTAAACTAGTAACTGTACAATACAGTCCAGTCCACTAATCTACATTAACATTACTGCTCAAGATAGTTTTCAAGTTGTATTGTTTGCAAATGTAAAATAGGGGTTCAACTCATGCCTTAGTTTCCTGAGTTATTTGGTTAAGAAGGGGAGGTTGTATCGAGCAGATTAAGTCTTGATACAGCCTGTGGTTCAATTCACTTACATCCCTCTGCCATGGTGGAGGAAGAATGGTAGGGAAAGCAACAGCTCTAGACCCCTGGTTTACCACTGAGCACGCTCCCTCGAGGAACTGTAGCAGTGTTATCGACCAATCAAGGTGTAGTCCAGTTCTTTGGCAAGACACTGATGTCTACACAGATGTAACCACCAGTGGTAACAAAAGGTAAGTGCTGTCGCTGCATTGCAGCCCAGCCCGCCCACGACTCCTATACCTGCAGCTGATGAGTAGCCTCCACCTACACTCGTACGAGATTACAACTCCTGTGTTGAGGTCTTTAGCAGCTCTACCCTGACTCAAACTCAGTAAGTATACCTCGCTTTGAGGAGTCAGGGAATGTTCACCACACTGAGGGTGCTATGCAGATACATCCAGCATGTGTGTCACTGCATAACTGTTAGGAGCAAGCCAAGTTTTCACCAGCAAGACCACTGAGAAGGGGGCCAGGAGGGGAGCAAAATCCTCAAGACCTGGGCACCAAGGGGGCCCGGCTCAGCTTCGAGAAGTTCGAAAATACTCTCACTGAAGTAGGAAAGGGGACTCAGCAAGATTATTTTCCCCAGGTTCATAGGGAATGTCAACGGCCCTGCTCATCAGGTAAGGGAGGCAGAATTTTTACAAGAACAGGGCCTGCCATCAACTATCTCGCGTATAAAACCTTCCCTCTGTATCACACACATAAATCCTCTGATTGGGGAGGAACTAAGACAGCATTATCTCCCAGATGAGGAGGCTGATTGTCCAGGGCAGAAACACCACAATTCACCAAAGGCTGCTCCACAAGAATGTTCCCACCTTACCACGAAGCCTACGTGAGAACTTTCAACAGTACAGCAGGAAGCTACGAGTGCTGTAGGGACCTCAGAGGTTATCACAGATAACCAGAGTAACAACAGCACAATTACAAGCCACCAGATTTCTGACACTTTTAAAGTGAACCATTTTATTGTCATTTACTGTAGTATTTAAACACCATTTCCTCTATTGAACTGATCTCCCCATTTTTATGAGAGCTCAAACAAGAAGAGAAATAACAAATACCATCAACTATTTGTAAATCTCTTACAAAGTAACCCACATAGCTAAATTCATTACCACAAGGCAAATTCTTCGGAATGAAGAACTGACAGAGTTTGTTAAAGGAAAATTATCAGTTATATGGTTACTTCATTAATAATATCTGTTACACCAACTTCCAAGTAAAAATATTATTTAAATCTAACAGTTTATGTAACAATTCCCAACCTTGTGAACAAAACTGTGAACTAGCATTTTGGTCAAGTTTTCGAAATACAACATATGAATATGCCACTTACTTCAGTACCATATATTTCGTTACAAATCACTTGGCACAAAGAATTAAGACTTAACCTGTTTGCCTATAATAAGTTTGTTACATTTTCAATTATACGACATGCTTTAATATGTCAGTCATTACAGATGCTATATGTACCTAATTCTTAAACTGACAAAAGTATGAATTAAAAATATAACATGTTTTCAAAATTTATTCCAGTATAAAAGATTTTTGCCTTAATCACAATATACTGAGTCAATTAAAATGACTGCCTTAAAGGCTCTACCTGTGTAGTCTACAACCATATAATTCAAATGGGGAATCAATGTTAAAGAACTTCCTTCTCAAGGTATCAGTTGTAAAGATAGCTGTTACAAACAAAAAATATTCAATGCAACTTTCTCAGAATACTGCCATGTTAAGAAATGTTTAATAAAGTTTATCCATGTATCAATGTTTTGTAAAATGTAGATTTTAATGTTAAATTTTAGAAGAAAAAAAATTGGCTATTTAATGTGCCAGTATTTATTAAGAAATGTCACATAGAATATGTTTTTTTAAAAGGGGTTTTCTTTAAAATTAGTGCATTGGAAAGGAATTTCTTTAACATTGATTCCCCATTTAAAATCTGTGACTGCATGCTTGGTAAGCAGAGCCCTTAATTAAATACAAAAATGTAGCCATGGAGACAAATTTTTAATTCATATCTTTATAGTTAAAAAACTATGTAAATATTATGTTACAAAAGGTTTTTACAAACTCATGATATACATCTTTCCCATAGAATATCACCTGATGCAAAAAACAAAATTAAAAACACGATAGTGTGGTTGTTATGAAGTGTGAAAATAGCATTACATGTTCTCTAATAAAAAGTATAATAATTTCAAATTTACAATATAAGATTAATTAGAAGAGAAATAAACACTTCAGTCACCATTACTATCTCTTCGAAAACAAGCTTTCTCCACAAGCTTCACAAATGTCAAATCACGATAAAGGATATACTATACAACTCTTAAGTGAATGACTAAAAGCTGCCTTGTACCAACTATTAACAAAAAAACTAAGATAACATATCACAGCAGCATCTGTTTGCAATAAATATAAAACTAATGAGAAATAGTCCTAAAACACATACAGAAATTTGCTCTACAGAAAAACTTTATTTGTATTTCTGATGTAGGAAATACGAGTGACTGTTAATTTCTAACTTATAATAAAGATATTCAGTTTAAATTTTCTGCAATTCAAGTAGGTAACACAAGTTTTGATTGAATTTTGCAAAGGGAAAAATTGTGTTACCTCATTGCCATGTTTGTCATTTGGTATAACAGATAAATTACAGCACTGCAAACAACTGAAATCCACTACTCAACACAACTGATACAAACTTGAAACATTCATTAAGGTACAAATACATAAAACTGCACTGACTGCGGACAAGATACATATGCATCACACCTTCAGTCCACGCACAAATGCAATACAATATCTACCATTACATGCCATTATAAAACTGTTTCCACTTAATAGATGCTGCATGGGATTCATGGTTGTGCTCTACACTGCGAACTATCAACTGGCCTCTGTGAGTGACGATACGTGCTTGACACTTCGTCTTGTAATAGGAACTGCACATCCAGAGCTGATGCATATCCCTTTTATAGTGCGAGTTGAAGAGAAAATCACCATAGATCAGCTGAGGATTGCCTCTTGAACTCTGAACAAACTGCACCAAACCTGTAAAAAAGAATTATGTCAGCGTCGTTTCAGCTTTACATGGGCAATGTTCAAACTCGTGATACCCAGTTCATCTGTGCATCAAAATAATAACACAGTAAGCGTGTTCTCTAACGAACATGATTTTTCAAACTGCTAAGTTTTGAAGTATAGTAACTGAAGCTAGCTAATGCGTCTTCACTAAAATTATGTTTCAAGTGGTTTGCCAGTCTACTATATTATGTGAAGTACTACATGGGCAAGGCCAATAGATATATGACAACATTCAACACTTATTTATAGTACAGGTAAGGTAAAGTGTACAACTACAGGAAATGTCACTAAGACAAAGTCAAGATGGAGACTAACAAAGATCATCTTTGGTATTGTCAGAATCAAGATGTTAAACACTTATTGAGATGTAACAAATATTGATACCTAGCATCAAATTCTTGATGTCGCATGGCCTTGGGTGAAGAGCTGTGATATAAGGTAATTTCCAGAAAGACAAAAATACAGTGGATGGGACTTTTTTTTTGGGGTTTGATGTTCCCCTTTCACCATCTTTTCTCAACCTTTCTATCAGAGTGCAAAAGGTGTGAGCGAGCAACTTTCAAGACTTTAAATCATCTCACTTAACTTTGAGTAAAGCTAGGTGCTGGCTCCCTGCTAGTCTTGCATTAAGACTTCAGTTAAAAAACAGTTAAAGTATATAAAAGATCTTCTTAGAGTTTGCAATGATTTGATTCACAGTTAGAGGGCTGGGAATGATCTGAGGAAATACATTTTAGGAAAGAGGAACAGTGACCACTTTCGTAGAACTGTGTGAGGCTGTGCTGAGTCGGATGTCGGACCATGTGGTAGATAGAGCCATTGCAGTTACATGCATAGGTTAAGAGCATTCCTGCCCTTTTCAGTACTCAGGAGTGGGAGAACATGAATGAGGTACTGCAGGATTGCCCCAATGGTCACATGTTAACATCGTAAACTAACATAGAAGGTCATAAACTCCATTCTTGAACTGCCATTGTCTGCTCCACACAGTTGTTGATGACTGTCATTCAAGGGGAACTAGCTCTTCTCTTGGGCGACCAACAACTAACCTGGACTTGGGCAGTATCTGGCTTACCTGAGTTCTTGGGATGGGAAACCCTTTGGTAGAGCAAGTGTGCAGAAGTAGGCAATTCCTGAAATTTGTTCGTGGATCAGGTTAGAGTTGGGTGTCCTCAGGAATACATCCCTGAATCTGATGAGAGCGTAAGAAAGTTTTCCTGGTTGAATATACGATTGTCTCACTACACTAATTTATTGCTCTTTATTTCGCTTTCCGTGGGCAGTATAGTAGTTAAGATCGTACTGCATTCCGGTCATGGTAATGTTGGCTCCACCCTGCCATCAATGGGGGAAGCACTATATGCTCCTGATGAGACAAGACAACAGGCCACGATCCGAGTCCATGCCAAACACGTGTCACACTGCCGTAGCTACAGAAAGAGTTGTAGAACTTATTTGGTAAAATTGCAACTGGGCATCTTCAGATGGCAAGTAACAAACAAGAGAGAAAAATAACAAGAAAGTAAATATTATTTGAAAACTGTTCTCCGGGTGATAACTCAGGGTGGGGCACAGTAGACCTAACATTTAAATGTGTCTACAATTCAGCTAGTTTTGTATATGGAAGTTACATTTGAAAATGTCTGGTTAGAGGTACTATGTCGCCATTTTATTAAACAACATTACGCCTAATTTACCAACAGTGACACAAGAATAACTACCAGCTATATTTTAACTGCAATTATGTACAGAAATAAATAACTTAAGTGGTGACTGATTGTTGGAAAACACCGGTAGGTGATGCTGTCCAAATCATCTTGCACTTACGCGCGAGCGCGCACGCGCGCCCACACACACACACACACACACACACACACACACAAAAATTAAACAGGCCACCATACATTACAGGTTTGACACGCACCAATTTCCGGCAGCGCAGAAAAGTGGCGAAGTAGTGCAAGTCGTAACCGATCTGGCAGCCTCACAGGATAGCCGACGGCTCTGTGGCATTGGTGTCGTGCAGCCAGGAGTGGGGAAGAGGGTCGGAATTAAGTCTGCCACATATGATGGTCAAACTTCTTGGCGGGAGTACAAACATAAATTCAAAATAGTTGCCACACTGAATGACTAATTACACAAACACCGAGCATACTACCTCGCCACTGCACTGAGCATACTGCGATCTCTACCAGACCAACATCGACTGATCTGTGACACGCCCACCATGCCCAATTGCGAAGTCGCACCCAGTGACCATAGTAGCCACTGAAGGAGCTATGACAAGACATTGTGTGGCTACCCCACCTATTTCTGGAAGCGTGCCCAGAGGAGGCACACATCATCACAGTTAGTTTCTTCATCAATGTCCTCGCAGACACAGAAGTATGGCAAGTGGTAAATCTGGCTGCACCACAAAACATGCAGGACGCCCAGGCCCGACCACTGTAGGTGGAGTCAGCACGAAAGGGACTGCACCCTGACGTCCAGTATGGGCAGTAATGCTGAATGAAGACGACAATGATGACAACATCAAGAAGACAGTGATGGAGACGCACAAGATGATGAGGGACATCGCTTCTGGGGTCCACACTACAGAGCTTAGCCACCTCCCACCCAAACTACCAGAGTGTTAGTCATGTGGATAGCCGATGCACCTGAGAGCCTACTGTTCACAACAACAGCAGCAGAGAGAAAAAAGGCAGTGAGAGGAAGAACAAATGGCTTCGATGAACACAGTCAAGCACTAGCGTAAAGAAAATTGTGAGCCTCGTGCATACGCCCAACAACTAAGACACTGCAACTATGAGCTGAAGCTGCAAGCTGTACACCTCACAAAGGAGTTGGAAAATGTGCATAATGCCCTGCGCATGCTATACAGACACTCTGGATGCTCTGTACCACATAGCCGTGAAAGGAGCCCACTGTATGGACCAGCGATGAGATAGTCCTCTCAGCAGCAGCTTTGAGGATGACTTTCCCACAGAGAATGTGCTTCCGGAGGGGAAGTACTGGCTGCGTGAGCTCGAGAAGGAGAGCGAAGGAGTCAAAAGGAGTCACCAATGCTTCAGGGTGCGTCAGTCGAGGATCCTGCCACAGCCTCAGACATCCATAGCTGCAGTCAACGAATAATGTCTAGCATTCCTTGCAGTTTGTATTTTGAGTAGGCTCTACTGTGCCAGCAAGAAATACAATTTGTCAGCCACAACCTGCGCATCCATCGCAATTACCAGCACATTTCAGATTGGTATATGTAGTCTAAAAGAAGATGAAAGGGGAAATACTGAAGTTGCTTTATTATTTCAAACTGATAATGAAAGGATTAGACCCCCTGTAAGGGGTCAACGACCATTGTCTATTAGATTGAGAGAATCCAGCACTACTACTCACAGGGGCATACAGAAAACTGGCATATTGCTAGGCATGCAGCAAAAACTTCTTTCAACTGATATGCCTAACTTGATGTCAAGTCATGAGGCCGACACAGCAGTGATGGAACCTATCGAGTTTCCAAGACTCTTTTGTGGTTGCTCAAACACAGCAACAGCCTTTAAGATATAGTGACAGGTTGAAGACCTGGTATGACAGAAGAATGTCGGACAAGGTATTTCAAGAAAGATAACTGGTGAGGCTGTACAACCCACAGAGGCAAAAAGGGTACTGCCTGGAGCTACAGAAATGTTGGGAAGTCCCTTACAGGATTCTGAACAAGATCAATGATGTATTCTTTCGGATTTGTCGCCAAGGCTCTCGGGTGAAGTCGAAGGCCACCCTCATTACCCGACTGGCACTCTACGAAGTTCCAGATGTTGCAGAGTCTGTTTGGGATGAACAGACTTGAGAAAGGGGCAGTGTTACATGTTGCCAGTCTGCATCGCTTCTCTCATGCCCCATTCCGCTTGAGCGAGGAAACAGTGTGTAGAGGACAGAGTGGTAACGCAAAAAGTGCACGGAAATTTTCAAAGGTGAGCCATTACATATGNAGATTGAGAGAATCCAGCACTACTACTCACAGGGGCATACAGAAAACTGGCATATTGCTAGGCATGCAGCAAAAACTACTTTCAACTGATATGCCTAACTTGATGTCAAGTCATGAGGCCAACACAGCAGTGATGGAACCTATCGAGTTTCCAAGATTCTTTTGTGGTTGCTCAAACACAGCAACAGCCTTTAAGATATAGTGACAGGTTGAAGACCTGGTATGACAGAAGAATGTCGGACAAGGTATTTCAAGAAAGATAACTGGTGAGGCTGTACGACCCACAGAGGCAAAAAGGGTACTGCCTGGAGCTACAGAAATGTTGGGAAGTCCCTTACAGGATTCTGAAGAAGATCAATGATGTCTTCTTTTGGATTTGTCGTCAAGGCTCTCGGGTGAAGTCGAAGGCCACCCTCATTACCCGACTGACACTCTACGAAGTTCCAGATGTTGCAGAGTCTGTTTGGGATGAACAGACTTGAGAAAGGGACAGTGTTACATGTTGCCAGTCTGCATCGCTTCCCATGCCCCGTTCTGCTTGAGCGAGGAAACAGTGTGTAGAGGACAGAGTGGTAACGCAAAAAGTGGACGGAAATTTTCAAAGGTGAGCCATTACATGTACCACATAAGCCTATCGGGACTTGTGCACTCCTGACTTTCAGTGGATTGAATTTCAGGGGCTATCTTTGAAAGAATGTTCTGATCATTGCCCTAGCTTCTCTCAACAAGACTTGAAGGCACGATGGGCCTCCAAGCAGACAGTTAAAGAGTTTGGAGGTTTGTGCAACATTAAGCACCAGGTGTGCGAAGACAGCAAAATGGCAAGCCAGCAAATAATTGAGTGGTGGCGACAGTGAACACCGGGAGTGTGAAGTCTGCTAACTGTGAGCTTCAGTACAAGGATTTTAATTATAATTGAGATAGACATTAAATATTGCGCTCACTGAGAACAGCAAGAGTAATAGTGGAAATAGGTAGTTTAATGTTGTATATTATATCAATGCGAATATTTAAAAAAAAAATTCAGTTCTTCCGTTTTTATTAAGATTCCATCCCTCACGAATTCAGATACACCCCTGTGGTGTCTTATAACAATACTACATAATATTAAAGGGATTGTGTTTATTAGAATTGAAGATAACAACATATCTCTACAATTTCACATGAAAACATGCACAAATGCATATTCTGTGTTATGAAATGGGCGTGACTAGGTTTATAAATATACACTGCAATCCACCATATTGAGAAGTTGTACAGTAAAGTTCAAATGAGAAAATAATCTTCATGCATCTTTAAGGGAGGGAATATAGGGGAGGCAGTGTAGGGGAGGGCTTTCCTGAATGCTCGCCGCTGGAGGGAGAAAAACCACATGACACTGCCTGCGATATACGTGCCTAATTGGTAACATCATTCGCCGACACCACACTGTTAAATACCATCAGTGCGACTTACGTTTTTTCGACAGGTGATGTGCGTGCACGGAGCAGCTATCCCTAACCGTACTCAGCCACCGTCACAACTGAACTGAACTAATCCACCCTTTCATGCAGCAGCAATGGACTCTCCCGATTCGCCCGATGCCTTTTGGAGTTCTACAAATTATTTTCTCATTTGGATTTCACTCTACACATCACAGTAGCACAATTTTCATCATGCCTGTAATATTTACATATAAATTATAATACAAGTTTAATAAAACCACTTATCTGGAAATTAATATACATTACTGGTAGATTTTTCTGTAGGGAAAGAAATTCACTTAATAAGCCATTAGACTGCAATTAGATGAACATATTTATCTTCATCCTAAATGCTTTAATGCTCACAAAAAAACTTATTTTGGCCATCCGTTATGGCATGGTTTTACTGTGAAAAATGACCAGTTAAAGGTGAAAATCACACGGAGAAATGTAACAACTACACAATCATGACAGTTAGGTTGCTGCTGCATTTGCAGCTGCTTGCTAGAGAAATGCACTTGTAAACGGCTAGCCACAACGTCGTGGTTTGTTTTGGTCGCGATCGTCACCAGTATGTACTGTAAATGTAAGGGCGCTGGCATGCAGGTGGAAATGCGAAACCGGATCAATATGAAAGCAAGCACATGATTGGCTGAATAGTTTATGAACAGCATGTGCGAGAGCTGTGTACGGTGGTTCAGATTTCATCTGCTGTGACCTTGATGTGACACAGATAACACAAGCTCCATTATTAAAAAAACTATGTATTAACAATTATTTAAAATGCAGAAGTAAAGTTTATGTGCCCGTATTAAAACACCGCCTCACATTTTACAAAAAAAAAAGTATTTCAACTAAATGTCAATCTTTCTGGACTAGGAAAAATAATATTTTTGGCCAGGAATTATCTTATAAGGTTCAATATTATTTTAGCCACTTTAAAATTATGACTCCTCTTATACGTCAAGTCATCTTGTATGCACACAAATACGGTAATACATTCTAGGCTTTTCTTGTCTCTTGTCTCATTTAGTAAGCCTCCTCTAACAAACCCACATTTCTGTAACTAGACACAACCATTAGGACAACAAAATACTAAACATATCATAAAGTATTTATTCAAGTTTGTGAATACATTTGTTACATCTTTGGTCCAGGCATAATGGAAATAGAAAATCAAAATTTGAATCCAATCATACTACCATCTTCTCTCTATGATTTTGTATTGGACTCATGATAGTGCTCTGCATTACAAATTTCTAGCAGGTCTGCATTAGTGATGACACTTGCATAGCAATGTATCTTGCAATAGGAAGTACACAACCAGAGCTGGTATGTGCCNCATTAAGCGCCAGGTGTGCAAAGACAGCAAAATGGCAAGCCAGCAAATAATTGAGTGGTGGCGACAGTGAACACCGAGAGTGTGAAGTCTGCTAACTGCACGCTTCAGTACAAGGATTTTAATTATAATTGAGATAGACATTAAATATTGTGTTCACTGATAACAACAAGAGTAATAGTGGAAATAGGTAGTTTAATGTTGTATATTATATCAATGTGAATATTAAAAAAAAAATTTCAGTTCTTCTGTTTTTATTAAGATTCCATCCCTCACGAATTCAGATACACCCCTGTGGTGTCTTATAACAATACTACATAATATTAAAGGGATTGTGTTTATTAGAATTGAAGATAACAACATATCTCTACAATTTCACATGAAAATATGCACAAATGCATATTCTGTGTTATGAAATGGGCGTGACTAGGTTTATAAATATACACTGCAATCCACCATATTGAGAAGTTGTACAGTAAAGTTCAAATGAGAAAATAATCTTCATGCATCTTTAAGGGAGGGAATATAGGGGAGGCAGTGTAGGGGAGGGCTTTCCTGAATGCTCGCCGCTGGAGGGAGAAAAACCACATGACACTGCCTGCGATATACGTGCCTAATTGGTAACATCATTCGCCGACACCACACTGTTAAATACCATCAGTGCGACTTACGTTTTTTCGACAGGTGATGTGCGTGCACGGAGCAGCTATCCCTAACCGTACTCAGCCACCGTCACAACTGAACTGAACTAATCCACCCTTTCATGCAGCAGCAATGGACTCTCCCGATTCGCCCGATGCCTTTTGGAGTTCTACAAATTATTTTCTCATTTGGATTTCACTCTACACATCACAGTAGCACAATTTTCATCATGCCTGTAATATTTACATATAAATTATAATACAAGTTTAATAAAACCACTTATCTGGAAATTAATATACATTACTGGTAGATTTTTCTGTAGGGAAAGATATTCACGTAATAAGCCATTAGACTGCAATTAGATGAACATATTTATCTTCATCCTAAATGCTTTAATGCTCACAAAAAAACTTATTTTGGCCATCCGTTACGGCATGGTTTTACTGTGAAAAATGACCAGTTAAAGGTGAAAATCACACGGAGATATGTAACAACTACACAATTATGGCAGTTAGGTTGCTGCTGCATTTGCAGCTGCTTGCTAGAGAAATGCACTTGTAAACGGCTAGCCACAACGTCGTGGTTTGTTTTGGTCGCGATCGTCACCAGTATGTACTGTAAATGTAAGGGCGCTGGCATGCAGGTGGAAATGCGAAACCGGATCAATATGAAAGCAAGCACATGATTGGCTGAATAGTTTATGAACAGCATGTGCGAGAGCTGTGTACGGTGGTTCAGATTTCATCTGCTGTGACCTTGATGTGACACAGATAACACAAGCTCCATTATTAAAAAAACTATGTATTAACAATTATTTAAAATGCAGAAGTAAAGTTTATGTGCCCGTATTAAAACACCGCCTCACATTTTACAAAAAAAAAAGTATTTCAACTAAATGTCAATCTTTCTGGACTAGGAAAAATAATATTTTTGGCCAGGAATTATCTTATAAGGTTCAATATTATTTTAGCCACTTTAAAATTATGACTCCTCTTATACGTCAAGTCATCTTGTATGCACACAAATACGGTAATACATTCTAGGCTTTTCTTGTCTCTTGTCTCATTTAGTAAGCCTCCTCTAACAAACCCACATTTCTGTAACTAGACACAACCATTAGGACAACAAAATACTAAACATATCATAAAGTATTTATTCAGGTTTGTGAATACATTTGTTACATCTTTGGTCCAGGCATAATGGAAATGGAAAATCAAAATTTGAATCCAATCATACTACCATCTTCTCTCTATGATTTTGTATTGGACTCATGATAGTGCTCTGCATTACAAATTTCTAGCAAGTCTGCATTAGTGATGACACTTGCATAGCAATGTATCTTGCAATAGGAAGTACACAACCAGAGCTGGTATGTGCCNGGTCTGCATTAGTGATGACACTTGCATAGCAATGTATCTTGCAATAGGAAGTACACAACCAGAGCTGGTATGTGCCGCATTTATAGTGGCAATTAAACAGGCAATTATTGTAGATCAGCTGACAGTTGCCTCTCAGGCTCTGGATAAACTGGAACAAACCTGCGAAAAACCACATTGTGTCAGCAAATTTTCCAACAAAAATTAACAGTATTCTGATACAGTATAATGTATGTTATTACTAGGCCACAATTAGCCAACAAACATATAATCACAAACAAAATACTTGATCTGGAAACTAGACAACCAGTGCATGCTTCAAAATCTTATTAAAAATTATGAGTTTTTTTTAAATATACTATATTATGTAAAATGGATAAAAATCACCAACGTAAAATATTATGTACTTTGAAGGACAACATCTAACACTGTCGGTAATGTAAGGAAAACTTTAGGATTAACAATGAACATCTACTGCAGTCAGTTCTGAGAAACAGGAAGTAAGAATGCAGCATGACCTGTTTTCCACTGTTCTCTTTTTCTAGTTATGACATATCACCTTACCAGTGTGCATAAACTACTATAGCATAGATAGGAAATGCCGCTAATAATGTTCAACATTTATACGAAAATACTTTTAAANTGACCTTACCAGTGTGCATAAGCCAGTAGACATGCGTGTGCATAAACTACTATAGCATAGATAGGAAATGCCGCTAATAATGTTCAACATTTATACGAAAATACTTTTAAAAGAAAATTATCAGTTACTTGAATGCAATAGTAAAATAGTTACCTTGCAAAAAACCAAAAGTATTAAAATTTTTTGGAGATAAGATGTGGCGAGAACCACAAAGCAAGTTGAGTTGAGACAAAATTACATATCAACACAGGGGAAAAAATCAACCCGTTGAAACTGATTTTAGCAGCATCATAGCTAAATTCTTGGAATGTCACATGCCAATGTGACACAAAAATTAATACACACATTGAAACATTTTACAACAGCATTTAAAATCTATGAATGAGACAATAAAGGGAAAAAAAGCATTTTTTGTAGGTTAATAAACATTATGAACAGTCATCACCACGCTACCACAAAGTACTTAAGAATACAGGTATGAAACAGCCGCTTATTCTGCAAACTCCAACCACACACAGGCAGCAAAATGGCATCACTGACCAGCAACATGTCGGAACGCACTTCGCCAGTCAGCGCCTGGTAACTTACTTGCCAGCCTGCAGCCCAGCCAATACGGAATCTTTTTTTTGCAGCATGCGATAGCCAACCAGACCTAAGGTTTGTTCCCAGAACCTCGCACAGCCAATCAATGAATGGGCACATCCACATCAAAGGAAATGCCACACTATTTTGACTATGTGTACTTACCTACTTGGCAACTCTACACTGATTGAAGACTGCATGGACAATACAGTTCACTTGATAACATATTTACTCATTTTGTTATTTTATATCTTACGTCCATGTAGTGGGAGAGACATTTGGAGTGGAGTGGATGTATTTGGGCAGCTCTTAACATTGAGGTCTTGAGAGCAGATGAGGGTGAAACAAAGTAAGTATGGAGCAGTGTCAGAATGCAAAGACAGGGGAAACAGGAGATCCCCAAGAAAACCAGCCAACCAGCTGCATCATCTGACACAATTCCCAAACGCGAAAATCTGGGACTAACCTCGCCAAAAACCGAACCTGGTTCGTCTAGTTGGGAGGCAAGTATAGACTACTTGTCTTCCACCTAGACGAACCAGGTTCGGTTTGTGTACAAACACTACACCATCATGGCCCCGAGAGATTTGAAAGCCAATGGAGTGAAGCAGAAGTACCCTGAGAAAACCACTGGCCAATCGCAACTTCTGCCTTGTTTCTCCACACACAAAAATTCAGGTGTGGCCCCACCCACCAGGAATTGGAACCCAATTTACCACATTGCTTGGATACCAACCCAGTGCTAGCTGATTCATATTTCATGTGGGAATAGAATGGACAGTTGGACAGAAACCCCCACTGCTTCAATCTACTTGCCACACCGTAAATATATTTATATACTTGCATGTTGTTTATCAAGCAGTCAAATTTCTACTCTCCTCACGCAGATTTTATTTTATAAAGAAAATAATTTTTAATTATTTTTACTTGATCTCATGAACATTACTTTCATTGCAGAGATTGCAAACCGATTAAAACTAAATATTCTTCAAAGACAATTTATATACAAAAAAAATATAGTTGCATATTTGTGCTGCCAACTGCTTCCTGCATTACAATTTCAAACCCACAGTCACTGGTGTACATCGCCCTCAATTAGAACAGCACCATGCAGTCATACTTAGCGAACATGGCAATAAAACTCCCTTATCGCTGAAAACACCTAAATGCCCTTCCACAATACACCGCATACAGTAGCTGCCTTTCCAAATACAACCTAACAATACAATACACCAAACTTTGTGCAGATATCAATATTGTTTTTACTATGGCAAAAGTTTATCTCCATAAATGGAGTATATAAAACTTGGCAAGACCATAGCATGAATACACTGTGTTAAAAAAATCAAAGTGAACAGATGTAGAAATGTATTATATACAGTTTATCAGCACAAGTGTTAGTTATGTATGAGAGTTTTTTTTTTTTTAGGTGTATGGAAGTTAGGAACAAAGAACAGAAAATATAGAATACCTACTATACAATAGATACAAAAAACATCATAAATAAGGAATCTTAATTACAACTTTTCCACCATCAATAAAATTACAAAATATTCATTGGCACACCATACAACATAACAATGTGAAAATCTAAACACAGCTGGTAAAATGTAAGGACATAAATAATGCAGTATATATCATATTTCAATTAAACTTAGCAACTTCACATGTCCTAGTACAAATATATTTTTAAAAAATGTACCAAAGTACAGGTGACAGTTGGGGAAAAAAGAAAAGGGGGGGAAATTATAAAGAACATACATAAAAAATACCATAACTTATTTTTGAGCTCACATTATTCAATTCTGCTTCCATCTTCATAGCATCGTACACAACCAATACGCAGCATGTATCATGTAGAGTAACAAAGTATTTCATAGTAAATTAGGTGAAAGCTAACAAGTCAACCTTCAAAACAGATACACAATTCAAAGGCATGCTAGTTGAGGCAAAGCGTGCAATGCGATGATGCATGAATGCTGACAATCATAAATTACACAAATGCTGAACATAACCATTACAAATTAACCTTCAAAATTGATACATAAATTCAAGAGCATGTTGGCTGAAGCTAAGCGCCACACTGCAATGTTGCATGAATGATGACAATGATTACAGTTACTAATTAACATTCAAGAATCAAATACTCAATTAATAATTTAACCTGAACACTAGGCTAACGAAGCCATCATAGACGCAGGCAGTCCCCACTTTACTTGGAAAAAAGGGGGTAGACCTTGAGGTCAGAAGCAAAAGGGGTAAGGGAATGGTCATTACAATATAGTTTCTCAATTCAGGGTTTGATCAGTAAAAGCATCGGAACCTAAGGTTACAAACACCGAAAGGCAAGTCCCAACCAAAAAACACATTCAAGAAAGAACTTTACTGACTCACATTCGCAGCAGCAAAGAGTCGTCACAGTGAGAAATCAATTTTCAACACCACATTACTTTTTCTCACACTTGCTGCCTACAAGCAAGGAATTTGGCTGTTTAAAACCCAGAAGCCTGAACAGAAACAAATACTTAGATCAAATGCATCATGACAGAAGGTCACGTGCCAAATCGTTTAAGCAGAACAATATAAATACCAACATGTTAATCGAACAGAATTTTTACGACGGGAGAGCCAAAAACAATAATTTTGAAAAGCGAATACTGACAAACTAATTAAGTCACCGACCATCTCAGCCTGCCATGAGATGGGGGCACACACACCAAACTAAACCCTAAAAGAGCTGAAGTAACTACATGCCTCCGTGCTGGTAGATGAAGAAGTGAGCGAGTCGCAAGCTGCTCCTACCTTTGTTGGCCAGGCGCGAGGGGAGGGCGCATGCGTACGATGGGTAAAGAGAGAGGGGTAACCAAGGAAGTAGGAGACAGAGTTGAAGGGAGTGCTTGGAGAGATGTTTGTGATAGAGCGACGGCGCACAGGCGACGGGCGAAGGCAATCAATTGCAAAGAGTTTTAACACACTACTTGTGGAGACCAAAAATATTTTTTCAAGGTTCAAAAACTATCACGAGAAATCAGAGAGTACCAAAGTACGCACAGATGATAACTGTTGTAGCAAACTCTCGTTACATTGCTGTCACCTCAGTTTGTGGAAGAACGCTAACAGCACAAACTATACTGCAGTAATCCACTCTCTAACCTTCCACTCATAATTCTTGCAACAGTTTTGAACACCATAATGCTTATCTGTACACAAACTGCATAACCATACCAACTGTTTTCTGAAAATAGCGTTCCTATTCAGTGCTCTTCACCATGGCAATGAATTTTTATTCAGCTTTACAACTCAACATTTTTGATAAAGGATGCAAGCTAATTAATATAAATTACCGGAATATCAGTTTACACTTCAAAAGGATGCAATGAAAGTATGATGAACCCAAAGGAATAATAACTTAAATGATAACTTATAAGAGAAATTATAAACATATTGTGTAAAAAATTATTTTTGACTAAATACTCAAAGAACTTGTCTTGTTACCTTATTAGAAGTTTGTCCTGGTGCACCTCTGGTGTAACATACATTTGAGACAGTCTCCTTCGCATGTCAGTGCGAAGCATTACTACATACCAGTTTCTTATGTATGATTTCATCATAATGAGACTTGTGATTGTGTTTTGAATTGCGTATTTTGAACTGGTCTCCATCTCTAACAATGGACGCCACACACTTATTATTACGATAGTCTTTGCACAGCCAGAACTGATGCAGGTCTCGTTGGTACTTTAAATTGAACAGAAAATTATCATAGACTAGCTGGGGCTTGCCTCTTATGCTCTGCACAAACTCGATCAAGCCTGAAAAAAAAAAATTGTTATATATTAGTAAGATTCCAATTTCACAATAAGAATGTGAAACAATCTTTTCACTTATGTCTGTAATTCAACTGGTAACATCTGTGAACCATGAGAAGAATAATTATTTAACACTTCATTGGGAAATGGTTTTAAGAAACATTAACTGCTGAAATGTAATAAAGCCAGAAATCACAATCAAAAATACATTTTATGAACAATATCCAAGTTATGAATTACATAATGAAGGATACACAATTTATACAAAAATCAGATGGAAAATATTTACAAGCTACTACAGCACAACCCTGTTATAACATTTCGATAGAATCGTAAATATTACAATGTTATATGCAGGCAAATTTTACAAGCAGGAATTAATATTACAACTACAGGCACATACATATTAGACAAAATAAAAATCCAAATCCACCGTAATAATTTTTCTGTACAAATAGTTAGCAAATAATTATTTTTCATGACTTTTGTAATTTACGCTCTTTAAAAAATCTCAAGTCTTGCATAAACATAGAGAAAAAAAAAATGTGTTACAAGCATAAAATATATATGTAGGCTCCTTAAATATATAACAATAACTTTATACAAACATTTTATCAATCTTTGATTATTTGTCTTGTTTCTTGCTACCACATATAAACTGTTCTCCACTTACACTAAACACTCAAGATAATTTTCTTAGGTACACCAACTAGGATTTACAACAGTCACATACACCTGAGAGAGTTTGAGAAGTCTGAAGATGAATTTGAAGCACTACTTTATTCCTGTAAAGTTTTTCAGTATTGTCATCCAAACCATGTGATGCAAAAATATCATCAATTATTTGAATTCCATGATGCCACAGCATCATCAACTAATGCAAGTCTTGATAGGAACGCACATTGAAGTGCATTCTGGAGGATTGTCAACACACCTGCTGTTGGTCACGAACTTGGTCATTTTCAGAATTACGACCACTAACATAAAAGGTATTCCAAATATAAACATCTGTTTTCTGTATTTGTTTGTAAGCTATTGCTATGTTATTTTGTCTGAGAATTTACCTAAAAAAAGAATTGTGTCTGAGTTGCCAGTCATAAATAGAAAAAATAGTGATGTTCTATACAGGAAATTAAACATTTTACCTCATGGAAAAATGGCGGGACCATGAAATAATAGTATTTCACAAAGGAATATTATAACAGGGTTCTACTATAGCTTAAAAGCGTTGATGTGGGGATAATACTCACTACATAACACTCAAAACAAAAATCACTTCTTTGCTTGAAATCCAAAGAGTCAGAAATGATGGGTGAACTTTGAACAAATATTATGACAAATAGATAAGGTCACTTAAGATGAGAAGATGAGGAAATGTGAAAAGAGTTAGATGAAGCTAAGTTTATCTAGCAATAGAAATCACCTTCTAGAACCACAAAGGNGATGAGGAAATGTGAAAAGAGTTAGATGAAGCTAAGTTTATCTAGCAATAGAAATCACCTTCTAGAACCACAAAGGCGGAAAGGAAGGGAGAGATTTGGGTAGCTCTTAACATCGAGGTCTTGAGAGCCGATGAGGGTGAAGCGAGGTGAGTATGTAACTGCAGCAGAATGTAAGGGCGGGGGAAATAGCAGATCCACAAGAAAACACTGTCAAAGAGCGGGAGCACCCGCAGGAAACCCGACCACTCATTAGACAGTGATCTTCAACTTCCCCTTCCTTCCATTCCACTCATCTAAGCAAAATGAGTCTTACCAAAAACCTTCAAGCAGCAGAGTTTAAATAGCAGAGTACAAACAAATAACGCAGTCACAATAAATTGTGACACTTCAACCATCCCTGATATGAATTGGAATACAAGATAATTAACCCCCAAAATTGTGAGAAATTATTCAACAAACTGTTAGTTTTCTTTTCCTTTATCTTGGGGCTTATTTTGTTTTTTTCTTCTTTTTTCTCATAAACTGCCCATATAAAAAATAAAATACGTTACAATTATATAATGTTTGTTATGAAAATTACATGAAGTTACATTTAATAATGGGCAATACATTGCAAAATTACAGAATATTAAAAAACACTTATCTTAAAATTTTTCCCTACACATGCCCTATAAAATGACCTCATCAAACACAGCAGGATATGCCTTCTGCCAAGATATAATGTTCTCATTGTGAGGTCCCTATCCATTCTCTCTCCCAAGACGAAATAAAACACCTTTTATAGTCGGGAAACACGTTGACCAGGGTATTGAGGAATATCCCAGAAAGTTTGTTGGTTCGAGTCCAGTAACATTCAAATCTTGATAACATCGAAGGTAGCGTCGGATNGTTCGAGTCCAGTAACATTCAAATCTTGATAACGTCGAAGGTAGCGTCGGACGGTTGCTAGACACCATCCATACACGTTGAAAGGAGGGGGGCATCTGCAGGGTGAGGGGTGGGGGCAGCTTCAAGCCTCCACGCCGACAGTTTGCGCTCGCCTGCCAAGCTACGCAGTCGCGTCTGTACCAACGTCCACGACGACTTACGTCGAACGGGTCACCAACAAGTTAAGCCTTAGCACCCTTGTCAATCTATACCCGTGTTAGGACGTACAATTTTCTGCGCTGATATTAATGCAGGATGTATGGTGATCCAGCACCGTCACAACACTCCAACCAGCGGCATCGTCTGGCATGTTTCCAACATTAAAAAATTCAGGAGCGACCCCACTGGAAATTAAACCTAGTTTGCCTGCGTGGGAGGCGAGCAGGCTAACCACTCAAGCACTGCGGCCCCAATTTTTACTTAAATTTTACCCATAAATTATAATATTTCATTTGTAGTTAATATGAATTAAAACAGAGAAAATAGATGTGTTGGTAATGCCTAGTAAGAAATAGTTCTTATGCAAAATATTATTACACTGAGTGCGCACAAATACAGTGCATTGTCCCTTTGGTATAATTTTCTAGACTCTGTTAAGTTTCGTTTGCCTGAGGCGGAGATATATCCTGGAAGTATAACTTTAGCAGGGCTTCAGAAAAGTTGGAAGTGACCATGAATGGCCCATAGCAAAGTGCATCTTGAAGCTTTTGAAGGTCACTGCATGCTGCTTCTTGATGGCCTGATGTGGCCATGTCAGGTTTACAATTTTCGTTAATAAGTAACATTTTTCATGATTAACCTGCTGCCAAAGTTTGTTGGTCTAATAGAGATACATCCTGCATATACACACAAGCGCGTGAATGCGTGCGTGTGCACACACACACACAGAGAAAAAATTCCTAAGTTATTTGACTCATTTTACCAATATTTATTTATTACATTAATACCAAGAATAATACCTTCAAATTAGAACAATATTTAATCAAATCAAAACTACCATTGATTCCAATCAACAAACTGAAGTATAATCACAACTCAGTGGAAAATACAGATAGGCTATACAAAATTCTAACATAGCATACAGACAAGAGTGATCCAGATTTCTGGTGTTTTCAAATGAAGGATTTAGTTTTGTGCATGCAATAAATATTCTAAGGTCAATGTGTGTGAAGGAGGAAAGGGGAAAGGGGAGGAGATGCCACACTTTTATGAGAGAAAACATTACAGCTGGGAATGGTTGCAGGAAGATGGGATGCTAAGGGTATGGAAATGTGTTTTTACAGATGTCTAGACTCAAGCATGCCGAGTGGGAAGAGAAGGGTAAGGGAGACCATAATATAGCAAAGTAACAGTGTGCGAGGTCACGTACACAACAACCTATAAGCCTACTGTTTCACAACACACTTCCACAGAACTGTATCATTGCAGTTCAGAGGAAAGTTTTATTATTTCAAAGGCCGGGGAAGTGCTCATTTGTTAGCAGTGCATATTCAATTTCAGTCCGTACTGGTTACCTCCTGCTCTATTACATTTAGTTTCTGCAAAACCAATCACTTTCTGTTTAAAAGAGGCAGCATGATGCACATGTTTTTTTTGCAGTATTATGAATGATGATTTGTGATCTCTCATGGCACAGTTTCTGAATGGACCATGCATCCTAGCTGAGAACAGAAATACAAAGTACTGANTGATTTGTGATCTCTCATGGCACAGTTTCTGAATGGACCATGCATCCTAGCTGAGAACAGAAATACAAAGTACTGATCGAGCAGACATTCCAAAGAATTGACAGAACAGTTTTAACAGTACCGTGTGTGTGGCGGCAAGAGGGTAAGTGAGCATACTGTTTTACAACCCAAGCAAACATTTTCTACAGATGCACTATCAAGCAAGTACCACAACAGGCATCCCTGAAAGTATATTTTTGTACGCCTACTGGGACCATGGTTGGTGTAGCAGCTGGAGCACTCGCCTTCCACCAAGGCGAACCAGGTTCTTTCACACATGGGAATAGTGCTGGACAATGCTACTGGTCGGCTGGTTTTCTTGGGATTCTCCTGTTTCCCCCTTGCATTCTGGTGCTGCTTCATACTCACCTCGCTTCACCCTCATCGGCTATCAAGACCCCATTGTTAAGAGCCATCCAAGTCACTCCACTCTTATGTCTACTGAGTGTCCTGTATTGGAACATAAAGTATTGGCTTATGGCCAGCTACTCTTTTCATTAGGAAACAACAGAAACTAATTCTCAGATCATAATTTAAAATACCTCCCATTCTTTTAAAGATTTATTAGTGCTTAGCTATATTACTACACAAATTAAAATAGCCCCAAGCAGATACTAAAAAATATACAATAATATAGAAAGTACAAGGACATTTTTTAATNTACACAAATTAAAATAGCCCCAAGCAGATACTAAAAAATATACAATAATATAGAAAGTACAAGGACATTTTTTAATTGTTAATTTAAAAACAAAACTTATCAGAAATGAAATACAGTAGAACCTCACAGTTGCAACCCCTTTTATTGAAACCATCTCTCTTTAAAGACTCATTTTTGAGGAACCATAAAAAATTCTGTAAAAAAAAGTTGGAAATTCGAAGTAAATCAGCTGAAAAATAAGTTGCTATGCTTTGAGTTTCTCATGTGAAACACTGTACTCCAAGCAGTGTCTATCTAAAAAAAAGATGCCAACGCTATGTTGATGTATAAAGGTCGGGGTGGGTTATCAACTGTCAAATTGTCCAAACCCTCTATTGGGACCATCCCTCACTAACAACCCTATTCCTGGAAACCGTGAGGAGCCTTAACAGTGGGGTTATACTGTATTCACATTGCCACCAAAATCATCTTTTTAAGAAAATGAACAGTTCTTGATTTTTCAAATAGCTGAACAACATCAGACATACAAAACTATCCCATACTCTATAAACTATTACAATTTACTGTGTAAAATGTTATGAAATTATTCACATGGGAAGAGATTCACTTCAGACTTCTACATCACCAAGACATATCACATAGGTAGATATTTTCTTTCAAAGAAGATGAAGGAGCTGTAGAGAGACAGTACAGAATCGTATGCACATTTTACTCTCTAAAACACGTCTCAAGTATGCATTTAGCAGGGTGAGATGTACAGCAGTGCAATTGTATTCTCCACATGTGAATGCTATGACACGGTATGTCATATTTTCCTACAAAAAAATTGAAAGCTTGTTAAATTTATTGCAGCTCAGTAAATCATAAAATTTCTTTTGTCACTTTCTGGTAGAAAAACAATGCAATCAAGTGCTTTCTTTTCTCCTAACTTGTTTAGTACGCCTCCCCTAACAAACACACAATTTAGTAACCTGACACAACCGTAAGGACCACAAACTACTTAACATATGACAAAGCATTTATACAGGATTGTGACATGTTTAAATACCTTTAGTTCACACACACCAAGAAAATATAATATCTAATATTGAGTCCAACCATACAACTTCCTTCTCTTTATGACTTTGGCATGGGACTCATGATTGTGCTCTGCATTACGAATTCTCAACTGGTCTCCGTAAGTGACGACACTTGCGCGGCACTGCGTCCTGCTGTAGGAACTGCACATCCAGAGCTGGTACGTGTCCCGTTTATAGTGGCAGCTAAACAGGAAATTATTATGGATCAGCTGAGCGTTGCCTCTTGGGCTCTGGACAAACTCGAACAAACCTGCAAACAAAAACCACATTGTGTGAGCAAAATTTCCAACCAAAATGGACAGTGTCCCAATTCTGTATAATAACTGTTATTTTCGGACAGCGATTGATGTCAAAAATGCCACCAAACGTATCATCACAAATGAACTACTTGAGCTGGAAAGTGCCAACCAGTGTGTTCTTCAAAAACTAATTAATGTAATGAGTTGAGCCAATTATGCAAAACCACAAAAATATTACTGGATGACAACATTTAACACTTGTTTGGAGTGCCAATAAGTTAAATTGTAAGTGTATGTACGAACTTTACCGCAAGTAGTTCTCAGATACAATACACCAAGATGCTGTCTGACCTTGAAATCCTGTTTTCTACTCTACTCTCTCTTTTCACGTGTAGCACAGTACCTTACTAACACACAAAAATTAGTTAATATACCGAAACGTAATCCACTGTAGTACAGATAGGGCATGTCACTCGTAAATAACAAAAAGATATGCCTGTTCGGTAGTACCATTCAAGTTCTGGAGTGGCTTTGTTGCGGGACACATAATTAATATCTTCAAGAGCAGCATGGTTGATCATCGTGGAGGCAGTGGTTCCATAATACACTCCCAGAGCCCTTTGGATGGTCGTACATGCTGAATATATCACCTGGCTCACATCATAACTCTAGGGATCTGATTCTGATACAGCAGGGTTTAGTTGCTGGGTTTGCAGTAGTGGGATGTGTGATCACAGAGCAACTCCACGCACGACCTGCTGGCAGTGTTGTGACCCTCCATGCAACCCAAGGCATGGCCAAGAGGTCATGCGAACATGACTTCCTGGCAACATCCTGCAACCAAATCTGTATTTCACTGCACCACATCACTCACTGCAGGGTATAACCCAACTGCTACTAGAATGGTGACCACCTCACTTATCTATAGTGGTGTCCTTTATTCACTTTCTTTTCCCTTGCCCCCTTATAAAATGTATGGCTGTCCCTATGCCTACACTAATTATATAGAGCAGTCCTAATACTTGTCTTTTAGAGATATTGGCTCTATAAACCATGGACAACAAAAGTATCTTCAAGTTTTCACACCATGTATAAACACTTTTCTGGAAGAGTGACGTAGGGCAGCAGCAGAGCAAGACTCACAACAACAGTGCACTGTCTTGACACACTCTTTGTGTCGTCACTATGCCATCTCTCCCATACAATACACGTCTTCTCTTCTGACATGATGATGTAAACCTTGGTTGAGCCATACCATGAAGAACACCCAACTGGCACAACTCACTACTGCCGGGTAGAGTTTGCTCATTTAATACAGTATCCTTCAGGGTTTAAGACTATCTCACAACACTAACATGTCTTCTATCTATGCCTGGCTCAAGTTTCTGCTCTGCTGATTCACATTTCAAAATATTAAAAATTTAACAGTTTTGTTTGTTAAATAAATTTCTCCAATTTATTTTATTATCTTGACAACATAATTTTCCTTGCACGTTATTTAATTAGTCCTCACAAATTAATACTTGAAAAAAAAAAAACACACACATTAGTGATACACTTGCTTTCAGTATTGCAATTTTAATTCCAAAACCTTTAGCACCAAACAATATCTGTTCAATAGCTCTAAAAAGACACATATTTTGGACATGACTGTATAAGTCAAAACATCTCAATGCCCTCTACTAGACAAATGTGACATTTACAAGCTCTTCTCCATTTCCTAAAACTGCCTTTCCAAATACAACCCTGTAATACTCCAAGATCTGCAGTTGCAACTCACTTGAATAAAGTTTTGTAACTGACTAAAAATAATTGCAGATAGTTTCACTATTTTGAACATAACAAAAGCTTACCTTCATACTTAAAATCACAGTAGGAATACACAAAACACAGCAACACCAAAGAATGGATTCAATGAGGAAAACAACACAATGTGAACAGCTGTTGTAAAAATGTATACTCACGTATAGTAGATTTTCTTTAAGTTATATAGATGTTAAAAAAAAGGGGGAAAAAAAGGAAAATTATGAAATTGCTTTATTTAATTATTAATTACAATGCTTGTACATCACCAATTTATATCATTAGTCAGCAGACAACATATCCAGACATTCACAAATATACAAACTGGAAGCTAAAAATTATCACAATCTGTACTGACATAAACTGGTGCCATGTTTTACCTGCACCCTGCATGATTTAATGCAAGACAAGTTTACTTTCAGTGACACTTTACACTATAAATAAATTAAGTGAAATAATAATAATAATAATAATAATAATACTTTATTCCACCAATTAAAAAAAAAATATTTCCCATAAAGCATAGATGATGATAAGGCAGAGATGATGGTATATCAGAAAATATTTTGTGGCATCACATTTTGTGAAATGCTATAGTGTCTTGCAGCTTATACGATAGGGTGACACATATTTCTGACATTGTTTAGTCGCTTGAAGACAAATTAGTGGTGGCCACAACACCACAGAGATGGAATTAAAAACAGGGTCACTGAAGTAGAGGTTACTCTATGGGGAGTGAGATTTGACGAACCTGACATTATCTAAATATCTATCGAGGCCACGGTGGTATACTTGCCTCCCATCTAGGCAAACCAGGTTCGATTGCCGGTGGTATCACTCCCAGATTTTCGTATGTGGGAATCATGCCGGACGATACAGCTGGTCGGTGGGTTTTCTCAGGGTTCTCCAGTTTCCCCTGCCCTTGCATTCCGGCACTGCTCCATACTCATCTCGTTTCACCCTCATCTTCTCTCAAGACCTCAATGTTAAGAGCCACCCAAATCTCTCCACTCCGATCAATATCTTGTAAATCTAGTAGGTCGTCTATTTCATTATCGTAAATTCTTGAAGACCCAGCTTCAGAGGTTTGTGCTAGTCCTGGGCCGTCAGGTGCTGGATATGCTCCTGCTGATGTGCCTTCTGTTTCTGAAGATCGCAATCCTCATCCATGAATTTCATGACGGAAGTTATTTCAATGAATGGCCTTCCCATTTGTTGTCTAGCATTTCACATGATCGCACATTTATATAATGAAGTTAGTGTGAGATGCTATGTGAATGGTCGATTATTTGTTATATTTGGGTTAGGCTGTAGTATATTCAATTGGCCAGTTCTTGTGTTCGTGTTTTTTGTTAAATGTGTTTTTATTTGAAATTATACAAAAATGGGATGAGAAAAGTTGTAACCTTTAATATTTAAGGTAATGTAACCCGAGATAACCTAAACTAACCTAATCCAATTCTTTGAACATGTAGAGTAAGTACATAACATACACAAGAAACCTAATCTAACAAGCAGTCAACAACTGTATTCCTGCAATAAATCCAGTGCTTAATTTGTACTAAAATAAGTTATGGTACTCGAGTAAAAAATTATGAGAGGCACGCTGGTTCATCCCAGAAATATTTTGTGAAGCCTTTGAGGTTTAACATGTTGATTTGTACTTTATCTTGGATTTACTCCATTTCTAAGAGCAGATATACATACAATAAGTAAAGTCTGAATTCATTGCATTATACATACATTTCACAGAAACTTTAAAGCTAATTCAAAATAAGTAGGGGGATAACGTAAATAAGTGAGGGAACTTCATTCTCTTATGTTCCCCCAAGATATCAACCCTTTGCACTCATATGTGAAGCCAGGCTCATTATCTTCTAATGCAAGGAAACGTGTCTGCCTGAAGCATCACGGGGTTGCCTTGCCTGTGGATGTGCATGATAAAATGATGAAGCCTGTCCACCACACTATGACGCCCACAACATTGGAAACCTAACCTGCCACAATTGAATTGATACTATAGTATCAGAGCATGTTCATATTTAGCCTGGAAGTTTAGCTCCAACAGTTGTTATTTGTTTAAAGAACTCCACATTTTATATGCGTTAAATACAAAAACCTGCCTCAACATTTACAATGTTTTGGACACCACACTATGGCGATGGGTGAAAATACAGCTTCAAGTTTGTGACGTCATGCCAGCTCCTCCTCTCCATGGAAAAATTTACGTGCATTCAGAAACATCCAAAGAGCAACACAACACAATTCTGGCAACTGGAGATCTAGTTTAACAAACTGGAATAAGAAATTAAAGATGTTGTACCTGGTTCACCATGGGAATACAAAGGGTTAAGCTCTGGACAAATCACTATAATCAGTATACTGTGTACAGCTTTATACAATAATAATGTGAATAATGGAACAAGTCTCCATAAACAAATCCTAAACATAACTGGAAATATTGGGATGTAAACAGTGTAGTAAATTGTGTATTAAAATTAAGATGAACAACTTTACGTCTCCCAATACGAACAATACAAAACTATCCTGAAACATTAGAGGGATTGAAGTACAGACAAACCCATATCTTAGAAAAAATGTGTTTTTCTGCAACTGTCTTAACACTTCTTAATAATTCCTAACATCGGTTTTAAACAAATTAACTGCATGTTTCTTCATCGACTGCAGTACCAAATTAACATGTTCCACTATAATGATGTAATTTCTTGATATCTCATTAAATTTATTCCTAATTTTTTTTCATGCAAGTTGCTAACTTATCTATCAGTAGGGGTTGTGAGTTTTTACTTATGATAAATGCTAGAGTAGAAGAAAAATATAATAACTATAGTTAAGATTACAATGCATTTATAGTGCACAGAGAATGATAAAACCATTATAAAATATATTATTATCTGTAGAGAAAAGAGAAAATCTTAAAAAAATTATTAACTTGTATTTCTTATTGGTGTTTTATTCTTCTATCCACACACTGTCTCTACTCTAAAAAAGAACCAACATATACCCTAAACTAGTCTACAAACCACAGAAAAACAAAGTCTATTGATGAATGAAGTTCAACATCTGCTTCTTCAATTTGATTGTAGCATGATGAGGGTCATGATTGTGCTCCGCATTGCGAATTTGGAATGTGTCTCCACCTTCTTTAATGATGGATGCTAGACACTTGAAGTTACAATAGTCTTTGCACAGCCAGAACTCACGCAGACCTCGTCTGTAGCTTAAATTGTACAGGAAATTATCATATACTAGCTGCGGCTTGCCTCTTGAACTCTGCACAAACTCAAATAAGCCTGCAAAAGAAACAATTACTGTATTAGAAAGATCCAATTAGCGTAATAAAAACGTTAAACAATCTATTATCCCAACAAGGATGTTTATAAACTGACTGGTGGCAAAAACCATGAACACTAGGGAGAATAAATGTTTAAAACATCCACGACAAAGCGTTTTAAGAGAAATTATGTATAATCAAATCCCATAGTGAAAATAACCATCTCAATAATAAACACTACAGAGTTGGATCTAACCCACAACCAGGACTTCAGCTGTAAATTTAGCAATACTGAAATGCTTTGACCTTGGCGGTAGTTTTTTTTCTAGGGTGGGGATTACTGGTACTTATTTCATAATTCATATTGGTAAAATAACATAAGATAAATATATTGCAAAACTTATCTTACATAGATTATTAATATAAAAATGTTATATTCTATATTCTACTTTTACAGTAACAAACAAGTGAACTGCATAACAAACTGCCAAAGTTAGTTTGACCTTGTAGCTTGTAGGCAGACAAATACCTGACAACAGGGTGGGGGTCAAAACAAAGTGTGCGCGACATTAAAATATCACAGTCAATCGTTGTGATTACGTTTTCTTAAATTTGCTATAAAAAAGCAGTAATAATTATTGAATGGAAACACACAATGTTTGGACAACATACAGAAAATTCTCACACAGCAGTGCCAGAATGGCATTCCGCTGAATTCCGGCTCCACCACGCTACACCTCTGCCTACAACAGTATATATCAATCTATATTTGTGTAAGGAAACAAGATCACGAAACACTGAATACTTTACGGCCAAGAATGCAGGATTCCATATCCAACAAATCTAACACAAGCCACAAATGTGTACCTTAAACGTGTAGCTTCACAAACAGTAAGGGCACTTAGTACAGGTGAGTGATGCACTAATGTCTTATATTTATCAACTTGTTATTCCAACTAATTTTTCAGTGTGTGTATCAAAATTTTTGGTACGTTAAGATCTAAGTAATCGTCTCCTGTACATTTCACTTTTTTATGTTGTTAGATATTCACTACCTTTATTATTCTCTGACTACTGAAGGAAGATAAGAAACAATATTTTGTTTATTATCTTTGGTCAGAAGTCATGAGAATAACAAAGACAGAGAATATATAACAACGTAAAAAAGGGTTTACAAGACTACTAAGTATTTATATCTTAATGTTCCACACTCTGAAAAAGTAGCTGTGGGGAAAAGGTGAAAAATATAAGACTTTAGTGCACCATTCCCATTGAAGAAATATTCATCAGAATTTTGTTTGACATTGGCAATCGTTTCCACTTCACAACATTTTTCAGTACTCCTGCACATTCATGATCTATGATTCTCAAGTGCTACCAGTCTATGAGGAAACAGATTACAGCCTGCACAAGTTTCATTCTTAGTAGTCTAATTTAATCAAAATTGACATTGAAAATATGGCTTGCAAACTCTGGTAGATTGCGATACTGGTCTGAATGAACCAAAACAGATCCACACAACCGTCATTAAAAATCATTGCAATGTATGAGGCTTGAACTTCAGCAGTGGTCACTGAAGTGATTAGAAGTAGCAATTGAAAACAACTGTTCAGTCTTACATGTACTTGCTTGAGTGCTCTTTCCGTATACGTAATAGGTTCGCGACATGTATGCCAAAGCAACTAATTGCACTGTATAAAATATTTTTGAGAATATAAATTTAATATACCCAACATTCTGACAGTCCAAGAAACAGATGAAGGAATTACTGAAGTTAATTACAAACTAAACAAATAAAACTATAACAGAAAAACGATATTATTTTACATACATTAATTATTTGAAGACTACACAAAATTATTGTCTTCTGCAGATATCATCCATTTCGAACAATATAAACCACGGTGGTATGATTCAGACAGTCGTCTTGTAGATGGGTCAGAATGCCATTCCCTTTTGTGGTCATTTCACATCACCGNGCCTGCAATAACCCTATTTCACATCACCTGACACGCTGCCTATTTTGCACGCCAAAGCACTGAGACCATCTTCATCAACAAAATTTTGCACGAATTGCTTGATAAAGATGGCATGAATTCACATTTATTACTATTTCTCAAGATACATTCACCTGAACCATTAGTAAATAGTATCTGGTACTAATTTTCAGAAGAAAATGCCATTTTCAATAGAAGTAAAATGCTCACAACAGATGCAATTTTAGACACGTCCCACAGGGGGCATCACCAAAACTAAATTCCCATATAACTACTGGGTGTCCTGTATTGGAATGTAACATATTTGCTGCTGGGTAGGGTTCAGTGTCAGCTGCTCCCAGCTGCNCATTTATTACTATTTCTCAAGATACATTCACCTGAACCATTAGTAAATAGTATCTGGTACTAATTTTCAGAAGAAATTGTCATTTTAAATAGAAGAAAAATGCTCACAACAGATGCAATTTTAGGAAAGTCCCACAAGGGGCATCACCAAAACTATATTCCCATATGACTACTGGGTGTCCTGTATTGGAATGTAACATATTTGCTGCTGGGTAGGGTTCAGTGTCAGCTGCTCCCAGCTGCTGAGATCATGAGGAGTTTCACTATAGTGAGTGAGACAGTGGGAGCTTTCACCTAGGGAACCCCTCTTGTAGGCAGCGCAGGAGATTCTCCATGCGTTCTGTCACTCAACTCTGCTAAGTTTTATAATGATGGCGCTGAATGCAAATCTCGTATTTTACTGAACTTACCTGGTCATCTCACTAAACTGGAGAGCCACTGATACATACGGTGCCTGTTTTCGTAACAGCGAGCAGTGTAATGCACTTTTATTCATTTGGAGTGTTGTAAAATGTGAGATTCAAGTTTTTCAAACATACATCATCAAATCACCAAAAATGTGAGATACTACACGGTTTTCACTCTATGCCATCGAGATCCTAACATCTCTACTGCTTCTGGAAAGGGGAGTCCCAACTCAAAGTAGTGAGATTTACAGTGCCCAACCTGGGTGTAGGGATAGTGTGGAGAGAGCTGCCAACAGAAAAAAATTATGGTGTTTTGGTTGTACTGAGGCTAGTGTCATTTGACAGAAGGCAAAACGAGATCCTACAGTCCTACCACTGGTGGTTGCTGGTTGACAAACTCCATAAACTTCGGAGGGGCATACCTGATGGTCACCATGCCAGGTGATGTGGCAGGACTCTGGCATAATACACACTGACATGGAAGATGCAAAGCAACCACCCCGTCTAAGATGTGAAGCAATGAACTGGAATATGTGGGTTGAATTAGATACTTGTTAATGCAACTTCTGTGGGACAGTACTTTTTTTATTCAATCATGCAATCTACGAGAGGGTAACCCAAAAAACTTACAAAAACTACAAAGCAATCATGTAAGCATATCATTTCTTGCTGTGGATCAGTTCAGGAATGGTTTGAGGCTGCGGACATGGAACGATACTTGAGCTTACTAGGGCAATTAGTGCTGATAGAAACTGGTATCTACCATTGCGTGGATTTGTGTGGTTATTCTCAAACACATGATTCAATTTATTTTTATTTCATGTTTTAGTTTCATTCCATTAAAAGAAGATAAGCTTTAATGCATCTATTTTGCTCCCTTCCCAATGTTAAGGGGTTATGCACCACTGCGCAACATGGGTCCTGCAAATGGAACTACCCATTACCTCAACTCTGGCTTCGCCAATGTTGGTGACTTTCAGTAAACNTCCTGCAAATGGAACTACCCATTACCTCAACTCTGGCTTCGCCAATGTTGGTGACTTTCAGTAAACAACCATTGTACCAACTGAAAAATACATATGATGGTAAGTTTAATTAGTGACTAACAAGTGAAATAGAGCACTGATAACTAACTGGACTTCTATTCCGGAGGACTTGGTTTGATTCCCAGTATGGCCATTCTGATTTCAGTTTTCCATGATTTTCTGAAATCACTCCGGGTGAAAGATTGCTCGTACAGGCCACTGCCAACGTCTTGCTTCTGATTTTTCATGCTCCCTATTCCGTCTGTAATGACCCTGCTGTTGACGAGACGTCAAGCCAAACATAAAAATTTTTTATTCGTGACTAAATAATTACAGCACAATCAAAGAAAATATATTTTTATTTCACTGCAAGTCACACACAACATAAACAAACAACCTGATCCTCATCAACCTTTTTGGTGCAGCAGTGAACAAAACAATGTTTATTTGAGAACAGCAATTAGTGCAGCTACCTGTCACAAAAGGCAACACCAAATCATGCAGTATATATTATAAATTTAACACAAAAAAAGTAGACAACAAGACAAGTCGAAAGTATGAATTCAAAAGCACTTAAAAGACATATACCTTCCTTCAAATTGTACACCTCACAAATAACAACAATTTTTTGTACATATACAATTAATTAATGCAATTCACATGTAAGAAAATTTTTTTATTTCAGTAGCATTACAATGCAAAACAAAACCAAGACAAATTTTGTATAATCAATATATTAGCTAGAATATATGACTTTTGTGATGAAAGTCAAATACAACATCTTCTGTTTTCCACTGTGCTGTGATTGGCAGAATGTTGACAACAGTGATAAGACACTGGGCCTCTCAGTCAACCAACGACAATGGCAACCTAAGGTCTGCCGAAATGATGGACAGTGATAAAATGAAGATACAACCACAACAATAAATTAAGCTACTTATTTCTACATTACAATAACATACAACAGTTAATAACTAATTACAGCTTACTGTAGATGATATATCTACTTATATTAACAAAATTACAGATGTTAAAGTTCTACTACTATTAACGTTGTACGCTGAGGTTTCTCTACGTTCTACACTATTTATTACGAGAGAAGATGCACATATCAATACATAATGATTTACACCGTGATAAAAGTGTCTTTAATTTTTAACTCACAAAGATTAATTAATGTAATATATGGCCAATACGGAATTGCCCAAACTATAACGTTCTGGCAATATAACAAAACTGTTAATATAATGATGCTTTATTCTTTTGTTTAATATCATCACAGATGGTATAGCTGAAAAATTGGATACAATTTTAATGTATGTAGACTAATGTGTATAATATAAGCATCCACAACTTAAGTTTATTAATTTTATACATTTTAACACTTAAATGAATAATGTAAATGTTTTAAAATACACATACAAATGAAATACTATTACATTTTTAAGCTATTGCATAACTAGTATTTACCAACTCAGTTGAAAAGTCGTTTTCTCTGTATAATTTCAGCATGGGAATCATGATTATGCTCTGCATTGCGTATTTCAAACTTACTTCCATTGGTAACAATGCACGCCCTACATCTGGTGTTGCGGTAATCCTTGCACAGCCAAAACTGATACGTACCTCGTTTGTATTTAGAATTGAACAAGAAATTATTGAAGATAAGCTGTGGATTGCTTCTCCAACTCTGTACAAACTCGAATAAACCTGCAACAATAAAGATTAAAACTCAGTGCAAGAAATATCCAAGTGATCAAAACGCTGCAACGATAGTCTTCTCTTCCACCTTGAAATGTGAAAAATAACATGAAAACATATTCAAAAAACTAACATGTGGTTTTTACAAGAATGCGGGGGAAAAAATCTGCTATATATTTTAGTATACAATATCGGAGACACATTCAAAAAATGTTTACATTTTCATTTTGTAAGGTTAAATATCACGTAACTTCACAGTCCATTAATTTATTTAAATTTCTCCACTGTGATGTTATAAACTGTGGAGATATACCTGAAACTATATCCTCTTGCTCTGAATAAACCTACAAAATTTGTACATTACATGAATGAAAACCTTAAAACAACATGGCTTCTTATTTGTAAAATAAGTTTGGGAATAAGTTACGGCAATCAAGCAATCACGGAAAGGTAAGCACAAATATTATGGTGTAATTGGATTGCAATTATATAAATTACATTAAGATATCACACATCTGAGCTTAAGAAAGAGAACGTACCCACTTTTTCAGAATCATGGATCACGATACAAAAATATTTTTCCCAACCATCTATATACTTCATAAAACAAATCAGCACTCAATTAGCTGTTCAACAGAACTGCCCTTAATGTTCCCTGATAATTTCATACACATTTTATTTATTCTTCCTTCAATTCTTACATCACATCTAAGTGAATACATAAAATAATTCAAGCATCCAGCATGATGCGTAGGATTCACTTAGGTCATTATGCTACACACTTTTTAGACATTAATGGTGCTTTTCAGTTTATATATTGTGATTGTACCCTAATGTAGACATGGTATTAAAGCTCAATTATAACTATTATAACTAGATGCCACACACACATGCACAATCACAGGGATACAGTGATCATTGATTTGGCTACTTTTGACAACTCTAACGAACACACAAGCTAATAGATGTAACCATCTGAAATAACTGAACGCACTTCCCACTACCTAAATATGAATTAATCAGGTATGATGGGTAAATGAGGGCAAGAACTATGTAAGCAAAAGTGAACTTGTGATTTTTCATTGCATATGATGGTATGGTTTTGGGTCACATTACAGCCTGAAACCAGAGAGTGATATAGCTCACAGTTTCTACATCCATGTGTTAATGAAGTTGCAGTGATTTAAGTATGTAAAAACACACTTGAAACCAAAGAAATATAAACTTCGAAATTAGGGCCATAGTGGAAATATTGATTTAATTTGTACTAAGAAAGTGGAACTGCAATACTTAATAAATTTATCCTTCATTACTGCCCCTTGTTATAAGGATGGCAAGGTACAACTTAATTAAAAACAATTATTTTAAAATAATAATGAATTGGTATTGTAGTGTTAAAAATTCTTTAAAAATTAAAAGGCAGTTTGCAGTGTTAAAGTAACACAGTTTTAATTGCATTATTAAAAGAAGATATAAAACACAAGTACTTACAGGATGGTACTCGCAGATAAACACACATACAAAAATTCGGGCTAACACATTTTCCACGCAGATGCTCGGTCTGAGCTTCTTGCTGGCTGGACCAGCTTCTTCAGGCGGTGAGTGATGGCACCGCATCCATGTGGAAAATGTGTTCATACAACTTTGTATGTGTGTCTATCTGCAGGCACAACCCTGTAAGTAGGTGTGTTTTCTATTTCCTTTTAATAATGCAATTAGAATAATAAGTATCTATTTTTTCCTGCATTTCTGTCCTATGCACATTATTGAAGTATTAAAAGGATATTGCGACATAACTTTGTATGTCTAGCGTAGTTAGGATGCCTGCATTCAAGCTGTACAACAGTGGCATCTGAAAGGCTGCCGAAATTGCAGAAATTATGGCTAGCTGTCTCAGCAGGACTCCACAGCTAATAAACTACACTGGCCAGATCAAACTGCCTGGGCAACATCTACACCAACATATATTTCCTGGCAACTAGCCCAGAGCTACCTNAGCTGCCTGGGCAACATCTACACCAACACATATTTCCTGCCAACTAGCCCAGAGCTGCCTGCCTACCACCTTTCAGCAGGTAAGACGACCCTCGTGGAGACAATGTGTCCGTATATCCTCCATCGTTCAATCACCACACAGATCAACAGATAGTCATTTGGGCTAACTGTATGCCAAATCAAAGTAGCTTTGCGTGACACATTTTTATTTAAAATGACGGTTCTACAGCTTCCACCTCAATGTTTATCGCCAAGTTGTCAGTTTTATTTATAAATAACACAGTGAAGTGCAAAGAATCTATGAGCCATCATACAGACAGATTGTTCAAAGTTGCCTCAAATGACTGTACCTAATTTAAAGAATACTATTTTTTATAAAAGGTTATGATTTCATTCAAGTGATAGAGTAGTTATAAAAAAGTGGGTTTTCAAGAACACACCATATTTCATTTTTAAGTCATACATTAGTATGTTGAAAAAATACACAGTTCCTATCTTTACTTTACTGTATCTCTTACGTGTTAAAAACATTTTCAGTATGCAAATAATAACTTAACATTGAACTTGGTATTGATTTACAAAGTTTATTTATTCCACCAGATACTAGAGGTACAGTAGAATTTTAATTATAAAGTTATTGTTATTAGACATTATTGCAATAATAAGAATTAATAACAGTTACAACACAGACTTGTTCCACAGATTTAATGCGCATCATGTAACTAATACTAGTAGTTCTAATTTTTAGCTTTAAACGAAACACAATCATGATGTGAATGAAACTAACAGAATCTGAAAGTATTAATAAAATGCAGATAGCAATTGACTACATGCATAGTGGATGTAATATAATGGTGAAGATAAATTTCCACATGCATTGCACACGTCGTTAGAATTTAGCATTTCAGAAGAAAGTTAACTGCAATTTAGTGATGGAAAGGTCGAGAAAATTGCTTTGAAAGATTCTGATGAGAAAGCAGATATTTGTTAACTTCATTTGACACTGGCTTTACTGTCAAATCTACAGAAACATACTAAAAATTGAGAATATGCTCTACTGCAATTCATACAGATTACATAACTCGTAAAGCCTTTTTCTCTTTATGGCTTCAACATGGGACTTGTGATTGTGTTTTGCAAAGCGTATTTCAAAATCATCTCCACTAGTGACAATGGATGCCTGACATTTGGTGTTACGTTTGTCTTTGCACAACCAGAACTGATTATTGCCACTTTTGTGCTCTGCATTGAAGATAAAATTATTGAATATAAGTTGCAGATTTCCTCTCTGACTGTGTACAAACTGGAACAATCCTGTAACAGATAAAAACTCAGCATCAACCAAGATAATATTAATCAGAGCGATATCATGCACAATTAAGTGGGGTGTTTGTGAACCAAAATTATAAAAATATAAAACTGCTAAAAAGTATTACATATTTCATAAATAAAGTTCTACATGGAGAACTTGAAAAAAATACCTGAAATTTTGAACATAAGAATGAAAGTTAAAAATTTAGGTCTTATATTCATCTTGAAACTTACCTCTGTATAAAATGATGTGATAGTCAAAATGAGTGGACCATAAGATATACAACAGAAAACTCTGATATTTTGCTAATTTAGAGTACATAATATCAACATAAACCACAACTTTAGTGTTGTGAATGTTTGTCGTTAATTTAATGTTTATGTTTCGAAAAGGTGGGTTGGTAGAAGTGGTGTCATGGACGTCAGTATTCGACTAGATGTGAGACGGGAAACATCTAGAGTTGTACATGATGTTCAGATAAAGTAAATGTAAAAAAGAAGGGAAGAAACAAAGAATAAAACATGGTGCAGTCATCAAGGCCTAATAGGATTTACGTTCCGGATTAATATTAGGCGGAGTGCAACACGACTAGACCGGTATTACAACATGCGGGAAGTGTGTACACAACAAAACAATGACGAACACAAACAGATCCAGCAGTTTGGACCTGACGAGAAATGTTAGGGAAAACTGGACAAAGCTTAAAAAAAACTTCAAAATTTACATGGTGGCATCAGGGAAGTCAGGAAAGCTGACTGAAGTTAAAGCAGCTATTCTCCTAAACCTTGTAGGAGAAAATGTGGTTGAAGTTTTTAACACGTTTAAAATTTCAGATAAAGATCATACAAATTACGACAAGGTGCTTGAAGCTTATTGTAGGCCAAGGAAAAATGTACCGTATGAGAGGTTTGTGGTGTGCTCTAGAACACAGAATGAGAATGAACCATTCCCGCAGTTCGTAAATGACTTATGAAAGTTAGTGCATAGTTGCGAATTTGGTGAACAAGCAGATGAAGTAGTGAGGGACTGCATATTTACGGGTGTGAGAGACTTTGCACTGCAGCAGGAAATGCTGCGAACACAAGACCTAAACCTGGAAAAAGCATGAGAGTTAGGTAAAGTGACTGAAACAAGTATGCAACAGCTTCAGTGTCTACAATTTGAGCAGAAAAAAGAAGTGACGACTGGACCAAACCGGCGAGTTTCAATAAATATTGTACAAGCAAAGAACAGTGAAACAAACAGTCATCAGATGCAAAATAAAAACAATCTCAATGTCAAGTGCAAACAGTGTAGTTATTCTCACACACAGGGCAAATGCCCAGCATTTGGCAAATGTTGCCACAACTGTGTGAAGCCAAACCATTTTGCAGTTATGAGCAGAAATTCTGGGGGAATACATACTGTACAAATGTTGAAGAAACAGAACCCGGACGGTTCTGATAAAGATTATTATGTAGTGAGCGGTATAAGTGTAATGCCAAGGAACCTCAAGCATGTTGAGTTTGCAAGAACACATGAGAACTCAATAAAATGACATGAAATCATAGCAGCTGAGGACACAAAGATAAATTTCAAGCTGGACACAGGATCAGAAGGCAATATTTTACCAGAGAAGATATTTTAAAGAATTGAAAACCAGCTCTGAAAGTAAGGGACAGAAAAGAAGTTCTGGAGTGATATGGAGGTTTTAAGGTAAGACCAATAGTAATTGTTAATTGCGAATCAAAGGAAGTTGTCAAATGTATGGACTTTGGAATTACAGATGCTGACAGAATTCCAATACTAGGTTTGCAGGCATCTGAGGAATTGGAACTTAATTAAAAGAGTACACCTTATTGGAACTGATGAGACAACTATGAAAGTTATCAATCAAGAAACTGCTCAAGTGGAGTTACAGAAGTGCAAATTCATCCAGGACAATGAAGATGTATTTACTGGATTAGGAAAGTTCCCAGGTCAGTGCAAAATTAATGTGCAGGAGAATGTTCAGCCAAGAGTTGAACCTCCAAGGAGGCAGTCACAAACAATTACTATCAAACTAAAAGAAACTCTTGAATCCCTTATTAAGAGAGGAATAATTCAGGAAGAACCAAACTCGTGAGTGCACAACCTAGTTGTAGTGGAGAAACCAAAGGGCACACTGCGAGCATGCCTTGATCGCCAATATTTGAAGCCTGCAATCAAAAGAGCATTCTACCAAATACCTACCATTGAGCAGTTAACAGATAAACTGTCAGGAAAAGTATATTTTTCAGTGTTTGATCTCAAGGATGGCTTTTGGCAAATATAACTAGACAGAGAATCTAGTGACTTACGTACTTCCACTCCGTGGGAGTGTTACAAATTCCTGCGATTACCCTTTGGCATGTCCTGCGTACTGGAAAAATTTCAATAATTTAATGGGCATGTTTTTGGAGACATTGATAGTGTTGTTATGTACTTCGATGACATTCTTGTGGCAGCAGTCGCCGGAAGAACATGATGAAATTGTTGTGCCAAGTCCTACAAAGAGCAAGAGGTTAGAATATAAAATTTCATCCAGAAAAACTTCAATACAGGGTATCAAAGGTCAGCTTCATGGGTCATGTGTTTTCGAACAATGAAATCGGACCAGATCCAAGCAGAACGACTGCAATTCAGCAGTTGCTTGACCCTCGAAACAAAAAGGAGCTGCAGACTGCTTGGAATGGTCAATTACCATAGACCATTTATACCACATATGGCAACAAAACATCTGATGTCACCTGGCAGCGGCTGTCGTGGCCATCAAAGCATCTATAGGTAGCGTGCCTGCTTTAGGGACATTTGATGACACCAAGCCTATTACCATCCAATTTGATGCATCACAAGAAGGTGCGGGATGCTGTCCCCTTCAAAATGGACATCCAACATCTTATGCGTCTCGCAGTCTTATTGTGACAGAAAAGAACTGTTAGCCATAGTTTATGCAACCATCAAGTTCCACTACTACATATACGGTCACGCAGTGCAAATTCTCACAGATCATAAATCACTAGTAGCAGACATGAACAAACAGGTCTCAAAAATTATGTCAACTTGGCTTCAACACTTGAAACTGAAATTACTCAACTATCAATTGGACATGCAGTACTTACCCGGGAAGATGATGCACACTGGTGATCTGCTATCTAGAGCATATGTTAAAGAAGTGGAAGATGAGGAAGAAATGTGTGAAATTGTGCATAGTGTNAATATAAAATTTCATCCAGAAAAACTTCAATACAGGGTATCAAAGGTCAGCTTCATGGGTCATGTGTTTTCGAACAGTGAAATCGGACCAGATCCAAGCAGAATGACTGCAATTCAGCAGTTGCTTGACGGAGCTTTGTTTTTCCTCGACGTCTGACGAACCTTACCAGTTATACCATAGACCATTTATACCACATACGGCAACAAAACATTTGATGTCACCTGGCAGCGGCTGTTGTGGCCATCAAAGCATCTATAGGTAGCGTGCCTGCTTTAGGGACATTTGATGACACCAAGCCTATTACCATCCAATTTGATGCATCACAAGAAGGTGCGGGATGCTGTCCCCTTCAAAATGGACATCCAACATCTTATGCATCTCGCAGTCTTATTGTGGCAGAAAAGAACTGTTAGCCATAGTTTATGCAACCATCAAGTTCCCCTACTACATATACGGTCACGCAGTGCAAATTCTCACAGATCATAAATCACTAGTAGCAGACATGAACAAACAGATCTAGAAAATTATGTCAACTTGGCTTCAGCACTTGAAACTGAAATTACTCAACCATCAATTGGACATGCAGTACTTACCCGGGAAGATGATGCACATTGGTGATCTGCTATCTAGAGCATATGTTAAAGAAGTGGAAGATGAGGAAGAAATGTGTGAAATTGTGCATAGTGTNTTGGTGATCTGCTATCTAGAGCATATGTTAAAGAAGTGGAAGATGAGGAAGAAATGTGTGAAATTGTGCATAGTGTTAGTAAGCATCTTGCCATAAGTGAAATGCACGAGGAGGAGTTCTGAAAAGAGCGGTCTGCAGTGATGTGAAACATGTGAAAACTGGGTGGTCTCACAGAAAGGGTAATGTGCCAGCTCATTGTTCCCCATATGTGTCTGTTCAAAGTGACCTCTTTGTATAGGATGATCTGTTATTTCTAAATGACATGATTGTAGTTCCTACAGAACTGAGGCTGAGTATGCTGAAGGAGATTCACAAGGGCCACTTTGGAGTGGGTAACACAAAAGCTAGAGGTAGGAGGTTATTCTTTTGGCCAGGAATGTCCAGAGACATATGTATATCAGTATGTGGTCGAGTGTAAGGTTTGTGAAAAATACAGTCACAAAAATAAAAGAACCACTGCTTCCTCATGCAGTACCCACACTTACATTCGAGAATTAGTGATTAGTTATATATAATTATTTCTCAAAGAGGCTGTAAATAGTACAGTTGTGTAGTAAACAGGGTAATAGTGTGATAAATGCTCTGAAAGGCATATTTTGCACTCATAGCATACCAAAGACAGTAATGGCTGACAATACGCCTTTCAGTTATTACGAATGCACAAATTTGGCGCCGGAATTTGACTTTGAAATACACACTTCCAGTTCACTTTATCTGCAATTGAATGGTATGGCAGAAAAGGGTGTGGGTATTGCTAAAAACATACCAGGGAAAAGTGAGGAGGCGGGAATAGGGTGCAATCTGACTGCGGAAATAAGTTTTGCCTTCCCATCTTAATTCTAGCCCAACTGTGCATTCCAGAACATCCCACAGTCCTGACAAACTTTTCTATAGTATCCTCTAAGTACTTGACTAATCTTGAGTTCTTCCCCTTATTTCTTCTGCACACTACTATACTTGATTTCTCCTTGTCTTCACACCTTAGTCTTTATGATAACCAGAAGACACCGCTGCAATATTGATGAATACACTATATTGTATTTGTTTTACAATGCTCAGATATTAACAGCAAGGATGATGGTAATGGAACCTTCTAATTATAGTGGACTGTAAAATTTTGCGCTCAAATTTAGGGTGATGCCGCAAGAGGGTTTCAAACTGTCGCTAGTTCAACTTCCCTTCACCATATGTGAGTGAAAAATTAAAAAATCCCTACTGCCTAGGATCCTCTAGATCAGGGGTTCCCACACTTTTTTATACCCAGCCCCCTCCTGTTGAAATGAAAGACTCCCACGCCCCCCCCCTTTTTTATACAATAAGTTGTATGGGCATATGAAAAAAAAAAACAAGTATTACATTGAAAACAAAACATTTATTTGTACTGTCACAAGATACAACATTATAAGTTTCAATTTAAGTTAAAGAAGTATTGGTAAGAGAAAAATAAGTTAGTGAGATGGATGAGCTTGCATTTTCTTAGCTAGTATGCCTATTCTTGGTTGCGTTTTAGTAAGGGCACAACGCAAGCCACTAGCAACAGCAAGTTTGTTCCGATACTTTGTTTTTATTGCCACAAGTGTTGAAAATGCTTTTTTACACAAGTAGGTGCTTGAAAAAGGCAAATATAATCGAACAGCTTCCTGTGATACACTGGGATACACTTTGAAGTATTTTATAAAAAATTATGATTTGTCCATTTTGTTAAAGTCATATTTGGCAGAGGAATCATTTTTTATTTCCAAACCTACTTCTTGCAGTGCTTCTGGCAGGGAGTATATGTTGACATTGAATGGGTCAGTAAATATTCTCGTCACAAGTGTTTGGGAAGTATTTCCTGAACTCATTGAGGTTCTCCAAATGGTTTGGTATTTGGCTTTTCAAATGTGTTCCTTCAAAAACCTCCTTGAAGCATTTTTCTTCTGAGATTGACACTACTTTGGTGAAATTTGAATAACTGCAGGGGTTTGCTGATATTTTATGTCTCCAAAGTTGCAATTTCTCAATATACATCTTGATGGCATCACGATGAGTAACTATATTTGAGTCTCCACCCTACAATTTTAAGTTAAGACTGTTCAACCAGTCAAAGAAGTCTGACAAATAAGCTAACATTACTCGAGCACTTGGTTTTTGAAGTCCACGCTTAGCTCATTTTGCTTCTGATATTCCAAGAAGGTGATTACTTCATCTCGGAGCTCAAATAATCTTGCCAACATGTTTCCTTTGGAGAGCCAGCGTACTTCTGTATGAAATAGCAGGGTTTTGTGATCACTTCCTAAATCTTCACAAAGAGTTTGAAACAGTCGAGTATTTAATGCACTGTTTTTTATGTAATTCACTACTTTAATACATAATTTTAAGACAGCATTGAGTTCGTTTGGAAGCGTTTTGGCAACCATGACTTGACGATGTATAAAACAATGAATCCCAGTCACATCAGCATTTTTCTCTCTTACCAATTGCACGAAGCCTGAGCGAGAACCAAGCATTTAAGGGCTGCCATCTGTGCATACGCCCATCAGTTTTTGCCATGAGAGTTCATATTTGTCAAAAAAGTTTGACACTGCTTTCATCATATCAACAGCTTTTGTAGTGGTCACCAACTCCGTAGAAAACAGTAGCTCGTCTTTCATTCTTTCGTTTTCAATATATCGAACATATACAATTAACTGAGAACATTGTGCTATGTCTGTACTCTCGTCTAGCTGAATAGCAAAAAACGGTGACTGTTTTANTATGTCTGTACTCTCGTCTAGCTGAATAGCAAAAAACAGTGACTGTTTTATTGCATCAACTACCTGGTTTTTTATGTCATCGGCCATATCATCAATGCGACGTTTTACAGTGTTGTCTGAAAGTGGTATTTGAGATAATTTTTGCCTACTGTCTGTTCCAAGAATAATATCAGCTGCCTTCAACAGGCATGGTTTAACAAGCGTCTCTCCAATAATATGGCTTTTCTTTTCCTTAGTATTAAGAAGTGATAGCTCATATGAAGCTTCAGCACTTTTTCAGATGACTGAGCAGTAGATCCAGTATTATCCAACTTCAAGCGTTTTAAATTTTTAGATTTTGCAGCAAAAANTTTTCAGATGACTGAGCAGTAGATCCAGTATTATCCAACTTCAAGCGTTTTAAATTTTTAGATTTTGCAGCAAAAAACCCCTTTTGTTTGTCCTTTAAAGAGGTATGTTTGGTTGACAAATGTCTTTCAAGACGACTAGGCCTCATGGCATCATTGCTTAATACTTCATAGCAAATAACACATTGGGGGTGTTCAACATTATCTTTAAGCATAGAAATAAACCCATATTTGATATAATCATCATTATACTTGCGTTTCTTTNTTTTCAGATGACTGAGCAGTAGATCCAGTATTATCCAACTTCAAGCGTTTTAAATTTTTAGATTTTGCAGCAAAAACCCCCTTTGTTTGTCCTTTAAAGAGGTATGTTTGGTTGACAAATGTCTTTCAAGACGACTAGGCCTCATGGCATCATTGCTTAATACTTCATAGCAAATAACACATTGGGGGTGTTCGACATTATCTTTAAGCATAGAAATAAACCCATATTTGATATAATCATCATTATACTTGCGTTTCTTTGCTGAGCTCATCTTGACCGATATTTTCTCTCACTCAAATCACACTATATCAAAAGTCAACTACGACAATTCAAATCTCACAGCACGTGAACACTCACATAATGCAACAAACGCAGATTGAGGTGTCTCGTAAAGCACTGAGCCGTGGTGGAGGGGGGGTACGCTCAGGTACCCTCGGCTCCTATTTCCTGACATTGTGAACATTAATTGAGGTTCACGATCTTTATATACGAGTGCTGCACTGTTGTACAATGATGGTCTGTACTACTACTGTAAACTCTGCGGCAGTGCTCAGTAAGCTTAGGCACTGACGCTGCAAGGTTAAATTATCAGCGGATGTACATCCGGCGCAACTGATAAGAAATTCCAGTAGCGCTCGACACGTCACAACTTGTCAAGGTCATCTGAACCTAAGATATACAGCCGGTGATCCAATTTTAAATGACCATGACCTTTGAAGTGAACCTTGCTGGCGCTGGGGTTCAGCCATTTTGTTGCAATTGAAATAAAAAAAAATCAAAAATCAAAAAATCAAAATTTCAAAAAAAATTTTTATTAAGATAAATATACATATTGACAGTGTCCCAACACATGTACATATCCTGTTGTACCAACTAGTTTTCTGAACATCCAGATGGTGTCTCCCAATTCAAACTTCATTTTCCTTCTTGAATATAGTACTGGTGCGTGTGCTATGCTAACTACTCCACTCTGGTCGACGACTGTCTCGTTGAGATGGTATGTCTTCCAACAGATGATGTCTCGTATATAAAGATTGTGAACTTCAATTAATGTTCACAACGTCACCATGGGTCGACAACGCTACATGAGGAGAAGACGTTATGTTCCTAGACCAGTTTTTCGTAATATCGGTAATTTTAATACTGATGTAACTAAAGACGACAACGCATTTGTTAAATAAGTTACGTCTGCTGAAGAGAGTTTTAATTTAGTCTATTTTATGTATAGGTATGCATTACAACCTATTACAGCAAAGCCCGGATCAGGAATGTTGGAGATTTGTTTTTATAGACATCCTCACAACAGTGTAACACCAGGAGCTTCATATTTTAGTCAAATAGATGTAAATTAAGTTTTAATAAATTGTGTACTAAAATTTTAACTGAGTGAGAATTTTTTTTATTTTCAACTGGTCTCGCGCCCCCCCTGACTTGTCTTCACGCCCCCGAGGAGGGGGGGCCCCCAGGGGGTGGGACCCAGTTTGGGAACCGCTGCTCTAGATTGATTAGTGATAGAGAAAGAGTTGAAGAGTATTGCAATGGTCATGGGTTTAAAGACAAATAATCATTGAACATGATACCCAGGTGTTCACTCACCCCGCTGAACATACTGTCACTTTCATTGACTAAAACTTGTTACAAAAACAGTGTGAAAAAACCTCACAGCACACAGCATACAAAAACAAATTTTATCTGTCAATATAAATTTACTCTGGGCAAACACAGGTGTGATTAAAAAAACCTAAAGTAATTCCAGGTAATATTATTTTATTATTTTATTTTGGTAGCTATACTAAGTACATTATTATAGTACTACTGTTAATACTATTTAATGATTGATGTGAAAGGAAATAATGCAAAATTAAATACAATATTATAATCCATGTAAAATTCAGCATATATGACATTTTATCTATGATCTGTGAGATTAATTCTGATACGGAAAACCACTTTAATAATGTACAAAACATAGCTTTATGGTAATACTTCCATAGAAAACTGACCTAAAGTTAGGGATGTTGCGATANTTTAATAATGTACAAAACATAGCTTTATGGTAATACTTCCATAGAAAACTGACCTAAAGTTAGGGATGTTGCGATACTACTGATACGATACTGGTATCGATACTTTTGATTCGATACCGGGTAATTCAGTATTCGATACTTTCTTTCCGATACTCTACCTACCCATATTACTACTTTTGTTCCGATACTTAGTACAGGAATCAATATTTTTCCCTTTCTGTGTGACGTGTGGAGTGAGACCATGAGCTCAAGAAGTTTTTTGGGTGTAACGCTTCACTATATTGAGGGTACAACTTTCAAGTCGGCGGTGATTGCCACTCATGAATTAAACTAGAGCCATACAAGCCAATATCTTGGTAATGAACTGATTGAAATTTTGGGATTGTGGAATGTAGTCACAGAAAAGGTTGTGGCAGTCATTACGGATAATGGGGCAAACATTGTTGGTGCTGTGACGAACAACGAAAAGTTCTGCAAAAATAAACACAATCGTTGTTTTGCACACACCATCAACCTTGTTGCGGACGCTGTTACAGGGAATCAAAGGACCGCACCACTGATTGGTAAGGTGCGAAACATTGTAAAATGGGCAAAACAGAGTGTTGTGTTGAGTGATGCTCTTCACAATGCCCTAAGAGTTTTCGGTGTAGAAGAGGGAAATGTCAAAAAAAAGGTCCTTGATGTAAGCATGAGGTGGAACTCGTGCTTTTATATGTTGGAGAGATGTATAGAAATGGCGGATATAATAAATCNCTTGATGTAAGCATGAGGTGGAACTCGTGCTTTTATATGTTGGAGAGATGTATAGAAATGGCGGATATAATAAATCAGATAATCCTAAAAGACTCAACAGCACCATTGTTGATTACTGCCCAGGAGATGGACATTATCAGGCAATAAGTTGTTTTATTGCGACCATTGGAGTATGTTGCAAGAGAATTGTCAGGAGAAAAATACGTAACCATCTCCAAAATAATTCTGATGATTAACTGTTGCATAAACCAACTTCACTTGGTCGATCCGATCAGTCAAGAAGTGAAATTGTCAAAGGAAGTCCCTCTCTCAGAATGCCGGAAACAATTAGGGAAAATTGAGCAGTGCTTACCAATTGCTTTCGCAATGTTACTAGACTCACAATTTAAAAATATCCATTTCAATGATGCTGCAGCTTGTGCAAAACTGATTACTTTCCTTAAGAAAAAAGTTGCAGCAGAAACTTCTTCCAGCAATTCTGACGAGGTAGATAGAGAGGCGAGCAGTGCGAGCGTGGATAAATATGATTTTTGGCACCACCACAAGGTTCTGGTCCATGGCCAAGGAAAAAAACAAGTCAAAACTAAAACTGATGAGTTTAGTGTCTATTTATCAAATCCGGTACTACCACTCAACTCGCATCCTTTTTCTTACTGGGAGGATGTTAAAGCAGTATTCCCAAATTTGTATAAAGAAGCTCGGCAATATTTGTCGATAATGGCAACATCGGTGCCTGCGGAGGGGTTATTCTCAAAAGCTGGAGCTACAGTGTCCAAAGACAGAAATCGACTTCTAGGTAAACGTCTAGAAAAATTACTTTTTTTAGGTGATTGTGAGGATGAGAACATTTAGACATTAATTTGATATTTTTATAAATTTTAATTAGTTGTTAAGTTTATTTAGTTTTTTTATGTGTAATTATTTACATAGTTACCATTAAGTTTAATTGTACAATTATTTTGTTTATAAATTAAATATAAATTTCTGTTTAAAATAAAATTTAATATTACAGGCGTTCAGTTGTTTTTATAAAGTCATTTTCTTATATTTTCCTATGTCCTGAATCCAATACTAAGCTGAAAGCTTCTTTATATTTTTTAATGTTTTACCTCATAATAGGTTTAGCTTTTACTAGCAAGATAAACAAAAATAAAACACTATAATGTATTACAGCATTTATTTTTCCGTTCAACATGTTTCGTTGGCTTCTTTTGCACATCTTCAGGATCTAAAAATGCAACAAGGTAAAAAATCAAATTCAGGTACAAAAATATTTAAAATAAACAAAACAAGTTTTTCAGTCGCAGATTAAGAAAAATCAACTAACAATTAAAAAATATAAAAAGCAAAGAAAAGAAAGTCTTCGTTATATTGATTTATTTACAAGAGAAATCAAGTTGCCAACAATACAACGCTTGCTCTGTGTTTATTTCCAATTTTGTTTTGGATTATTTTTAATAATCAAATGTTTCATTCTTTATATTAAAAGGGTTGTCGTCCACTTGTGCTTTTAAAGTAGAGCCTTTATTTTATTGTCAATATGATTATGATGGAGGGTACAGATGAGGGTGAAACAGTATAATTACAACAAAAATTAGGAATATATAATAGCAATTATTGATATGAGACTTGTGAAACTTCTTATTCTAAAGGTGTAGTTAAGAAGTTCTTCTAAAGAAGACATTTTTTCATTTACAGCCAACATGTTTCATTCTATTTTTACATAAATAATACTATTGTATCGTTTATTTCTTTGATATCACTGATAAAAATAAATTTAGTAGTTACTATTTTCACTCGGTTTAATCGATGCTAGTATCGATACTTTTGTTTCGATACTAGTATCGGAATGCCCCACCCTTCCGATATCAGTACAGATACTGGTATCAATACTTTTGTGGTATCGCAACATCCCTACCTAAAGTGTACTATGATGATAATTGATATTTTCCTCCAACAAATAGTTAAAATGCTGCTTAATAAAACCACTGAAATCAGAAGCATGATTACTATCAATAAGGGTTGTGTAAATATTCGGTCTACAGAAATGAAAATGAAAAATGACAACTTTCATTTTCGTTTTGGTAAGAGATTTTGTTGCCGAAAGTTGTAACAAAATGAAAATATTCCATTTCAGTGAATATTTGGGTGTTCCATGAAAGTTAATTCAGTGCACGAGCAAAGGAAATTATTGTCTGTAGATCATCTAGTTTGTTTTTATTATTTTGTAACTAAAATAACACCGTAAAATGGAAATTTAAATGTAGACAAGTACCCCATCAGTACATACTCCATATCCTATAATTTTTGGTTTGGTTTTGCAAAAAATTGGATATTATGAATAGCTTTCCGAAATGTTATGAGATTCGTTAAACTTTCATTAAGACTGAGCTCTTATGAAATAACTTTTCATTTTCGTTTCAGTTTCACAAAAGTTCANAATTCGTTAAACTTTCATTAAGACTGAGCTCTTATGAAATAACTTTTCATTTTCGTTTCAGTTTCACAAAAGTTCACAACATTTTTTTTCGTTTTTGTTTCCTGAGAAAAAAAGTCACATTTACAGAACCCTACTATCAACTTGATGCTCAATTTCTGAGTTGTGTGATGTACGAATACTGCAGCTTCACTATTTAGTTTCCTCTGCAGCAAAAGCACGGCATTCAAGTGAGATGAACTGATGAGAACCCTGACCTAACCGACAAATGCAAGCACAAGTATTACACATATTTACTGTAAATCCATTAGCGAGGCTTCTGTTGAAGGATTGAATTGACAAGCATTTTCCTCTGTATGACTGTAGCGTGGGACTCGTGGTTGTGTTTCGCACTGCGTANTGAAGGATTGAATTGACAAGCATTTTCCTCTGTATGACTGTAGCGTGGGACTCGTGGTTGTGTTTCGCACTGCGTACTTGGAACTGGTCTCCATTCGTGGCAATACACGCCTGACATCCGTGCTTCCGGTAGTCCACGCACAGCCAGATCTGAAAAGGACCGTGTTTGTAGTGTGAATTGAACAGGAAGTCATTGAAGCTGAGTTGTGGTTTCCCCNCTTGATGTAAGCATGAGGTGGAACTCGTGCTTTTATATGTTGGAGAGATGTATAGAAATGGCGGATATAATAAATCCGATAATCCTAAAAGACTCAACAGCACCATTGTTGATTACTGCCCAGGAGATGGATATTATCAGGCAATCATTGCAACCATTGGAGTATATTACAAGAGAATTGTCAGGAGAAAAATACGTAACCATCTCCAAAATAATTCAGATGATTAACTGTTGCATAAATTAACTTCACTTGGTCAATCCGATCAGTCAAGAAGTAAAATTGTCAAAGGAAGTCCTTCTCTCAGAATGCCGGAAACGATTTGGGAAAATTGAGCAGTGCTTACCAATTGCTTTCGCAATGTTACTAGACTCACAATTAAAANTAAAAATATCCATTTTAATGATGCTGCAGCTTGTGCAAAAGCGATTACTTGCCTTAAGAAAAAAGTTGCAGCAGAAACTTCTTCCAGCGATTCTGACGAGGCAGATAGAGAGGCGAGCAGTGCGAGCGCGGATAAATATGATTTTTGGCACCACCACAAGGTTCTGGTCCATGGCCAAGGAAAAAAACAAGTCAAAACTAAAACTGATGAGTTTAGTGTCTATTTATCAAATCCGGTACTACCACTCAACTCGCATCCTTTTTCTTACTGGGAGGATGTTAAAGCAGTATTCCCAAATTTGTACAAAGAAGCTCGGCAATATTTGTCGATAATGGCAACATCGGTGCCTGCGGAGGGGTTATTCTCAAAAGCTGGAGCTACATTGTCCAAAGACAGAAATCGACTTCTAGGTAAACGTCTAGAAAAATTACTTTTTTTAGGTGATTGTGAGGACGAGAACATTTAGACATAAATTTAATGTTTTTATAAATTTTAATTAGTTGTTAAGTTTATTTAGTTTTTTTTATGTGTAATAATTTACATAGTCACCATTAAGTTTAATTGTACAATTATTTTGTTTATAAATTAAATATAAATTTTTGTTTAAAATAAAATTTAATATTACAGGCATTGAGTTGTTTTTATAAAGTCATTTTCTTATATTTTCCTATGTCCTGAATCCAATACTAAGCTGAAAGCTTCTTTATATTTTTCAATGTTTTACCTCATAATAGGTTTAGCTTTTACTAGCAAGATAAACAAAAATAAAACACTATAATGTATTACAGCATTAATTTTTCCATTCAACATGTTTCGTTGGCTTCTTTTGCACAACATCTTCAGGATCTAAAAATCCAACAAGGTAAAAAATCAAATTCAGGTACAAAAATATTTAAAATAAACAAAACCATTTTTTTAGTTGCAGATTAAGGAAAATCAACTAACACTTAAAAAATATAAAAAGCAAAGAAAAGAAAGTCTTCGTTATATTGATTTATTTACTAGAGAAATCAAGTTGCCAACAATACAACGCTTGCTCTGTGTTTATTTCCAATTTTGTTATGGATTATTTTTAATAATCACATGTTTCATTCATTATATTAAAAGGGTCGTCGTCCACTTGTGCTTTTAAAGTAGAGACTTAATTTTATTGTCAATATGATTATGATGGAGGGTACAGATGGGGGTGAAACAGTATAATTACAACAAAAATTAGGAATATGTACTAGCAATTATTGATATGAGACTTATGAAAGGTCTTATTCTAAAGGTGTAGTTAAGAAGTTCTTCTGAAGAACACATTTTTTTCATTTACGGCCAACATGTTTCATCTTATTTTCAAATAAATGATACTATCGTATCGTTTATTTCTTTGATATCACTGATAAAAAATAAATTTAGCACTTATTATTTTCACTCGGTTTAATCAATGCTAGTATCGATACTAGTATCGGAATGGGTATTGATACCACCCTTCCGATATCAGTACCGATACTGGTATCGATACTTTTGTGGTATCGCAACATCCCTACCTAAAGTGTACTATAATGATAATTGATATTTTCCTTCAACAAATAGTTAAAATGCTGCTTAATAAAACCACTGAAATCAGAAACATAATTACTATCAATAAGGGTTGTGTAAATATTCTGTATACAGAAATGAAAATAAAAAATGGCAACTTTCATTTTCGTTTCGGTACGAAATTTTGTTGCCGAAAGTTGTAACAAAATGAAAATATTCTATTTCAGTGAATATTTGGGTGTTTGATGAAAGTTAATTTAGTGCACGAGCAAAGGAAATTATTGTCTGTAGATCATCTAGTTTGTTTTTATTAATTTGTAACTAAAATAACACCATAAAATGGAAATTTAAATGTAGGCAAGAACCCCATCAGTAAATACTCCATATCCTATAATTTTTTGTTTGGTTTTGCAACAAATTGGATATCATGAATAGCTTTCCGAAATGTAATGAAATTCGTTAAACTTTCATTAAGACTGAGCTCTTATGAAATAACTTTTCATTTTCGTTTCAGTTTCACAAAAGTTCACAACATTTTTTTTCGTTTTTGTTTCCTGAGAAAAAAAGTCACATTTACAGAACCCTACTATCAACTTGATGCTCAATTTCTGAGTTGTGTGATGTACGAATACTGCAGCTTCACTATTTAGTTTCCTCTGCAGTAAAAGCACGGCATTCAAGTGAGATGAACTGATGAGAACCCTGACCTAACCGACAAATGCAAGCACAAGTATTACACATATTTACTGTAAATCCATTAGCGAGGCTTCTGTTGAAGGATTGAATTGACAAGCATTTTCCTCTGTATGACTGTAGCGTGGGACTCGTGGTTGTGTTTCGCACTGCGTATTTGGAACTGGTCTCCATTCGTGGCAATACACGCCTGACATCCGTGCTTCCGGTAGTCCACGCATAGCCAGATCTGAAAAGGACCGTGTTTGTAGTGTGAATTGAACAGGAAGTCATTGAAGCTGAGTTGTGGTTTCCCCCTCCAACTCCGAACAAACCCAAGTGAACCTGTAAAAAAAAAACCAATGTAAGAAACATAAAATGTCCAAGGCAAACACACTCACGCTAACTATTTGTGTTTCTTTATCGATTGACAAAAGTCAAATACTGTTAGCAGTCAGAACACTCGCATCCAGGACTACCAAATAAAACATAAATTTACATAAATAGAAAAAAGCTTACAGGCTTTTAAATAATATATAATAAATCTAGAATTTTCAATAACAGAGGAGATATCTATCTATAGCAATCTTCCATTGAAGGAAAATCAAAATTGACCACTGCCCTTTCCTAAAAGCAAAAAGCATAGTAAACAACTGTATTATGCATTTGAGAAAGGCACCAAGTCCAAAATTGCTACTTTTCAAGAGAGCATAAAAATTGATAAAGCCCACATGCCTAAACCACAGAGTTTTAACAATTTAGCATACAGGTCACTGTTAGACATTTATAAGGACTAAAATGAACATGATAAAGACATTACGTTAACACGTATCTAATTTCAAACATTTATGACTCAGTTCCTTTCACCAGTAATAACACCGCGATATAGGGATTGCTACAAAGATATACCATATTAACAGTTACATACTATTTCAAATAAACATACCATGTTATGTTTATCACTGCTCTGAACATGAAACAAATTGTATGTAAAATACAAAGTTAACCAGAAATTGAGGCTGGCATGTCTCTGAGGATAATGCAAGGCCACCATGTATACATTATGTCACACGTTGCGGCATGGAATTGTAGTTGTCTCTAATGGTGCACCATCCCATGCAGCTTGAACATTCACTTACAGTTCATGCAGATTTTGTGGTAGGGGTGGTGTCACGATAGAGTGGCCAATAGTGTCCTATACATATTCAATGTGGGATAGGTTTGGTGATATGGCTCGCCATAACATAGTAACCATGGCTTCAAGGCATGCTCTCGAGATGGTAGCGGTACGAGCATAAGGGTTGTCATGTCGAAATAGAGCACTGGCATGGACGTTCACAAACAGTAAGGCCACTGTTTGCAGGATCTCATTAACATACCATTGGTCTGTCAAAAATGCCCATGATGAAGACCAACAGTGATTGGGCATCGTATCAAATCACACCAGACACCATGACACCAGGCCATCTGGATATGTGACGTTTGACAACACACCACTAATCTTGGAACTACCCATATTGCCTCCACACATGGATGCATTCGTCGTCACCACCAAGACCAAAGCAGGACTTATCATTGAATATCACCCATTGCCATTTTGAATGGCTCCACCGCAGTTGGTCCCGACACCATTGCAGTCTGTGGCAACATTTACGTGGTGTTCAGGGCAGTCATCGTAGCAGTCTGCGTGCATGTAATCCTGCATCATACAGCCATCTGACAATGGTACTGGCACACCCAGGATGCTGCAGGGTGGGCATCACTGTTTGCTGAATGTCTGCACATGTCGGACAATCCGTCAGTTCTCCCTCCGAGTAGTTTGTGGCGGTCTCCCAGATACTGAGTGCCTTCCTCTATCCACTGGCAACGACAGCGTGCTACTGTAATGTCTACGCAACCAGTATGGTACGCAATATCCCACTCCCAGCAGCACACTGTGACCCCTCTTTAATGCATCAAACTGGTCAAAGTGCTGACAAACTTGTCTCCAAGGCACCTTGGGTAACTGTTTTGAAAAAAGAAGGTATGTTGACAAAGGTAAGTAAAAGTGCAGTTTTACCATTTTTTATAGATCACTGTGTATCCCAGTTCAATGTCCAATCACAATGATAAAGTTTAGCCAACCAAAAAGCGGTTTGCACCTCACATGACAGGGAACCTCAATCAATAAAATACCATTTCCAACTACTGCAGAATTGTTGGGACATTCTGGGACATCAGCTTTATTGTGACAAGGCCACCCAAATGTCCCAGGCTAACAGTCAACTCACAATGCACGGATGCTTAAATGACGAAGTGGAAAAAATTAATAAAAAATGGAAGAGTTACAGCATGCTATACGGGAACAAGGCGAATCTGTGACTCTAACTTGAAATAATTCCACCAAAAATACTGTGTGGTTGAGTTGAGAGATTTTGGTCTAGCACTTAACAGCACTTTCTTGAGTGTCAGCGAGGGTGAAATGAGATGCAGATGAAGCAGCAGCGCAACACAAGGGTGGAGGAAACGGGAATGCCGTGATAAAACCAGCCAGCCAATGGCAACGTCTGCCACGTTTCTCACATGCGAAAATCCGGGTAACCCATTACGGAATTGTACCTGGTTCATCTTGGTGAGAGACGAGTACGCTGACTATTACCCCACTGTGGTCGCATATATTGTGTGGTGCCAGTGGAGTTGTTAGGAGGGATGTGGAAGGATGAAACCAAAAAATTACGCAGCAGCAACAGGCTAGCAAAATTTGTGATTTTCAAAGACTGCCAAGACAAGAACATTGAAAGATTCTGAACCCACAATCTGAGAATCCACACATACAGTAACAATATACAGCCACGCTTTGCTATTCTTGGCAGTTATAGAATTCAGAATCAAATAATGAGTTAAAGGGAAGACAGCAATACAATAATACTGTACATATAATAGTGTACCACTTCATACAAAATGTGGAAGATTGGTTGTTTCCACTCCACACATACCGTATTTACCCATGTACAAGCCGCCCCCACGTAAGATCAACACCCTGCATTTTAAACATCTCCAGGGAAAAATTATTTTTACACATTAGTTTCTAAAACCTTGCATTTCAGCACACAGCTGTGTCACACAAGTTATGCATATTTTACAAAACTAAATATGGCATGAGCTATATACTATATTTATTCTAAATAAATTCCCTCAATTTTTTAACAAATTGGCACCTCGAAGATAGGGTGGGCATTATATTTGTGATTTAGGTAGTCTTGCCACCCAGCCACATGTGCTGCTGCGCCTGTCTGCCGGATGATTTATAACATGAATGAAAGCTGTCACTCAACAGGTACACTCACAGCACAACACAATAGACCCGCAGGTGCTGTCTGAGCACAACACAAATAGACACATTTAAACACATCTCATGGCACATCACACCTTCAGCATAAATTTCCATAAATACCGTAAACAGGCCACTCATTTTTTAAAATGTAATTACCGTTCAGAAAGTTACATGTCAACGGAAAACATTAACAACTTTAACTAACAAAAACTCAAATGTGGACTGCTCACCCGCCAGGCTGGTTATGTGCTTGCGGACAAGCCTGAAAGCCACAGTACCATTGTAAATAACTGCTTTGTTCCTATAAACGTCACGTGGCTGACACTATCACCGCCGCCATAGTCATGTGCCCATCGGCGAGAGGGAAAAGCAGTTTATGTTACGACAAATACGACTATTTTCCAGTCACAGTATATTTTTCTCAGAAACTTTAATATCCATGTAAGATCCACATCCCTACTTTTCATATTTGTTTCTGAGAAAAAATGTGTCGGTGGTACATGGATAAATGTATACAACAGCCATAGCTCCATAGTGGGACATCACAAAAAAGGCCTATTTGGAAAAAAATATAAATATGTTATTTACACATAGCTGTAGCACTCTGGAGTCAACCTATTACAAGCAAAATTCACACACAACACTATCTATCAACTAATGTAAAATGAAACACAGTTGTAATTTAGCTATATTTTTTTATTGCTTAATTTCACTGGTGATACATTAGTATACCAGTGACACACAACAATATTAAACTGTTCAAAAGCAATGAATGTAATAAAAATATCTGTGGACATGCACATCTCTTATTGAAGTTACTATCTGTACTTATATAAACTGAAATTTTATCTTCATCTTTACCTTGCAAGATTTACTCTGACAAAAAATGTACAGTACTTTGTGATATGACATTTTCAAATAATTGAATTTTTATATGCAGTAAATACAGTTTCATTTCTCCAACATTAATGAGTAAAGATAAAAGTAAATATTCAAAAAATGATAAAACATAAAACTGAAATGTATAAGTACGGTACTGGCAGAATCTACTTTTCCCACAGGAAGTGCAAAGTGTATTTGCAAAAACGCTGATGAAAGACAAAAGTTAGAGAATACATGTGATATACAATATTTGCAGCTTATTTTCTATTACAGTTTATGAAAATTTATTATACATTACAGGTTAACTGTTGACTAATGATAATTATTGCCTTATAGAAAAACAACGGACGACAATACATCACAAAGTCAGAACAATTCACAATCTCAGAAAACTACTATAAACAGCTACTTAAACACAACATAATTTTTATATCTGAAGTGAAAGTAACTAACAAATGAAAAAGTGTATTCATAGAAATCCAGCTGACCTTACAAATATGATGTGTAAAAGTGTGTTATCCTGTCACAATTCAAAGCCATGTTACCCGACATTTCTTTTAATGAGAATTACCTCACAGACACAAGAAGTACTTAGAAACTATTTACAATTAAATTAAATGCTCTAAAAATACAAAATTACCAGTATTAATCTAGCTGAGAGTCCATCTGTATGCCATAAGAAAGTGGCCAAAATTTATAACACAGTAGTTTCCCATAAATAACAATAGTTAAGAAGGAAGAAAGTGAAAAGAATGATCAAAGCTAAGCAATGACACAGTAAGTACAATAAAAAATCATGACAGTAAATGGAGAGGTGAGAAAATAAAGCTGATGATTTATAACACTGAGTAATGAATTCTTAATACATTACAAAAACAACCTAACTCATCACAACAAATCCTATCCACAATTTAAGTCTTAGAGAGAGTACTGAAAAACTACAAAATTTGCGAGGAGAACAAGCAGAAGAAACTTCAACCAGATTACAAAAATATGTGAACAGAACCAAGACTAATGAATCAGTAATTCAGTCTGGTAAAATATGCTGTTTTTATAGCCATCTATTTTATGGGAAAGTATGAAAATATATAACACATGACCTCAAAATGTGAAGCATGTTGGTTCAGAGGTGTTCACTCACAGCTGAGTTTTGTGATCTGTATTTAGCCTGGCTGTAATGGGCAGTGGGAGAAAGCAAGCCTGGTGTTAAACCTCAAATCCCTTTACTGCATTTACTGGCTGACCATAAGTGTGGCCAGAATTGGCAGAGTTCTGTTAACAGGTAATTCCATTCCAAGGATCCAGGGGCTAACCCTTTAATGTAACTGGCCAAAGATTGCAGAGATGTATCTACGGTGTTTCTAAAAGTTCACGGTGGTGTAGCAGCTGGAGTAGTCGCCTCCCAACCAAGGCAAACTGGGTTTAATTCTTGGTAATGTTGCCCCCCGGATTTTTGCATGTGGGAATCGTGCCGGACAATGCTGCTGGTTGGTGGGTTTTCTCAAGGCTCTCCCATTATCCCTGCCCTTGAATTCCAGCACTGCTCCTTACTCACCCAGCTTCACCCTCATTGGCTTGCAGAACCCCAATGTTAAGAGCAGCTCAATTCTCTCCGCTATCCACTATGATGTTTCTTTCACGGACACTGAAGCCCATCAACATCAAGTACAATAAAACCAACAAACAAAATGAAAAATATTGTGAGCATCACTTTATTTATCACATGTAAACCAGGGAAGAACATTTGTGTTTTAACATTTTCCTAATGAGTGGTCCTCTCAATACCCAGAGCACCCTGTGGTCATGTCTGTGCAGCTGAAGCAACAGCTCATGCAAGTTGGCCTTGGGTAGGTACCACTTCAACCAGAGGTGGGACGTACTATCAGCTGCAAGCCCCATAGCATTGGTTTAAGCAGGACTGGAAGCAGCTTCACAACAACAGGCACCAGATCACAGCAAGGTATTTATGAATCAAATGTCTGGAAAGTAACAAGCTGTGTATCTGATGCCTGGTATCTGAGCAGAAACTAGGAAGATCTATCTTTGCAGCTCAAACATAACTGCCAGGAGTGGTGGCACGTAAACAGCCTTGTGATCTCCATTTGCTGCTGTACGACAGCACAGTATTGTCCCTCACTCCTGAAGTGTCAGCCCTGAAGCTGAAGTTTCTCCTCTCCCAGATGGGAAGTGAGACTACTTAGCATCAGTAGAAGCCCAGTTGTTGTGGTTTAGTTGGTGGCTCCTGTTGTTTGTGTGGCTCAGCCAAAATGATATGCCCCAATCTGCTCACTCACCAACAGTACCTAGAGCTATGATTGATCCTCTTTAAGCAAATCATACATGGCAAACTGAGAGGGAAGGCTGAAGATGCTGTTAGATGGTGAAAGGCCATCAGTAATATTTAGGAACCAGGTTCTACCCAAACTGCATCCCTCAAAGACCTTTGTCCCTTACTGAACTGAACTGTCAGCATGCAAAGTTTCAACCAACTACCAACTAACCTCAATTGGCCAGTCATCAGAGCAAATCCCTGGTGAATCTAACTAGTACTGCTTTACTTTCCATGACACTTTTGGATTTTACAATGAGCTAATTGATTTACTTCCATGGCCTTCAAATTTCTCCACATTAAAGTTCAGGTTTTTAGCATTAACAGCCTAACTGCTCAGTAGTTCCACATCCCACACATTAGTTGGGCCTCTGTGCCAACTTTTGAACCTAGACACGTGGGCAGACACCGCTTGCAGGCAACGAAGAGCCCAGTGATAAGGAGAGTATGGTAGAGATGGCACAAAGCACCAGAGAATCACACAATCAAGAAAAGGCTATCCACTAGGTGTTACCTGATATTTTCAGAGCCACGTTGATCACTGAGACACTGCACTGCTCCGAAACTTCAACAGTTAATGAACTTTCTTTCTATTATGGAAAAACCCAGGCTCCTCCCCACACTGATGGTGGCAGCAACGGAGGCACAAAGGCAGAAGCACACTTACGGATTCTGTTACACTTCCTTTTCTCATCCAAGGTATTACATGATGACCAGGCCCATGAAACACAGGCAGGCATGCTGGATGTGGAAATGGAGGAGTTGCTACTGATGTTGATGTCTTTGTTGCTACATACAAAGGAGTATAAAAGCACATTCAGAAACTAGTTATATATTCTAGGGCATGCATTTTGGGTGAAAATTTTATAGCCTGGCAAAATAACAGCCCTACACATGTTCTGAAGATCAGTAGACACGTGGACAACAAAGTACAAGACAATAAAATTATGACATGATAAGCCCCACCGAGCTATTGACAGAATAGCTGAATCTGGGGCATAGGAAACTGACAACAACAGATAGTTGGACTTTGTAAGACCACTGTTACAAAATGTTAGTAAAGTAAAAAAAAAAGGACAAAATGTTTATTAGAAAGCTTCCCAAGTAGTATCAGAGGGTTCTATTCTTCAAACAAACATTGCAGTTATTAATTATGTTACAGGCAGAAAACACACAAGTACAACTACTCACAGGTGGGATGCTTGCAAACACACACACATGCACACTTAAATGATAAGCTGACACATTTTCATGCATGTGTGTGTCATCCTGCTACTTATGTGTACGTCTATCCACAAGTACTGATCCGTCTCATGTACACAAAACAAGCTTCCTACCAATTACTATGTAGTTATAGTCTTCTAAACCTGGTAGTGCTCCCACAACGAAGCCCCGCACGACTGCATCTCCCGCAACTTCTCCCACATCAGCTTCTTCTTGATCAAGTCCACGTTGGGTGAGTGGTTGTGCTCCGCGTGGCGTATCTCCAGTCCACCTTCGCAGGTGACAACACGGGCACGACACTTGGTCTTGTAAATGCCCACGCACTGCCAGAACTGCCGGCCTGCATGGTTGTGCTCTGAGTTGAACAGGAAGTTGTCGAATATTAACTGTGGCTTCCCTTTTCTGCTGTGCACGTACTGGAATGCACCTGTGGGAAACGTCCCCACCCAAGTTACGCAATTATCTGCCCCCTGTTAATTCACTGCAGAAACATTTGCAAGTTATTTAAAGTTACTTTCTGGCATTGTAACATAACAAGGATAAATAGGAAAAAATTAGAAAGTTTACAAAATCTTAAATATTGTAATTTATTGGCACACAACACATTTATATAACTGTGGTGTTCCTTGAAGTAAAAAAAAAAATATATATATATTATGTTTTTCAGGAACATTCACTTAAGCCGATTAAGAAAATGTGGCTGCGAACTTTTCTTAAAACTTAGATACCCATTTAACTCACATGACCAGTGCATACACAAATTACTAGTTGAATTACTCAAACAGCCATTACTACTGTAGCAAAGAGAGAAAAAATACTTCAAAAACATTTAATCCAGCGAGTACACCACAAGCAGGGCACACGATCTGCCCTGCAACTACAGTTTGTGGAGCTGAGCTACGGTCACAAGACAACATGCATATGCAACACAGGGAAAAGGGACCAATAACGGAGCAAGGCATCTGAACAACATTAGTCAGTGGTTGTGAACAGTAGTCGTAGCGAAAGGGAATTACCATGGCTGACACCTGCTGTCCCTTCTGGTTTACATCGTGCCACCTCTGCACCCGCTCGTTGCTGGTACTGCTGTTGGGTATCCAATGCTGGACATGATGTTGCCAAGAATACACTTTAAAATAATGTGTATACAACATTAAAAAATAATTTGAATATTTTTTCATCATTTAACAGGCATGCTATGCCAAAGTTTCAATTTTCACCAGTAGCAAGTGTCTATCACAGAATTGAGTACTTGGAATATACACAAAAATGCACATAAAGATATGTATGAACTCATAACATCAATTTATTGCAAATTCATACTTCTGGCTTTTGGCTGGGGCAACTACTCCTTGTACAGAGAGAGAGCTGATCACAATTTCTTACATACACTGTATTTTTGTGTATCTTTATATACTTAACAACTATCACTGCAGACAGACTTGTTGGCATAAATAAAAACCCAAGTATTATTTATTATAACACACACCATAGTGAAATAAAAGTTCTAGTGATTGAGCTTTATAGAATAGATATGTTAAGTAACCTGTTAAATTTAATATAAAAACTAACATTTACTCAACAAACATAGCTTTTTTATATACCTACTTTAATTTTGTATAAATTTACACTGCATTGTTATTTAGCTAATAATTGTTGTAAACATTACCAGCTTGGTCACTGCCAGTGTGGTTAGTGGTGGCACCTAGTAGGCATACACTTAACTATTTACAGTTCTTCATAGACACAGATCCCATGTTATTGTGGATGCCAGCATGGTTATGGAAATATCAGAATTTAGCATGATTGTTCAACACACACGCTAACTTCACATCAGAAAAATTATCACTTAAAAAAAAAATTTAGAATAAGTTAACCATTCCTTTATGTGAACATCTACAGCATGAATTGTAACAAGTGAGAAAAGTTGGAACAATCTCTTTTCATGCAAAACTTTAAAAAGTGGCTCACTGCCATGCTTGTCCCTCGAGTATGGCAGCCAGCTCCGCTTGGAGGGCTACGGTGGTGTAGTGGTCAGACTGCTCGCCTCCCACCAAGGCAAATCAGGTTTGATTTGTGGCGGGGCCACTTCCGGATTTTCGCACATGGGCATCACGTCGGACAATGCCACCGGCCATTGGATTTTCTCAGGGGTCTCCCGTTTCCCCTGCCCTTGCATTCTGGTGCTGCTCCATACTCACCTCACTTCACCCTCATCGGCTCTCATGACCTCGTTAGGAGCTGCCCAAACCTCTTCACTACACTCTCCACTGGGCACTAGCCTTCTCTTATTTCATCAATTATGAACTTGCATTAAAGGCAAGAATAATAAGCGTTGTGTGCTTTTTAAACTTTGGCCACCATCCACCTCACACCGAATTCTAACTTACTCATGAAAATTAGAAGACAATTCACTGGAACACAGAGTATCAAAACACTGACCGCAGTACAAGCCGTAAGACACACATTTCCGCGCTGCTGCTAATACACAAAACTTCCCCCTCCATTGCACAAAATCCAGGCTTTCGATGCCAACTGCCCCTCTCTTCTTCACCTAAGGCACCTGATCATAAATCAATCACAAAATGGCAAGCTCTGACATCTCGTCCTTTGTCAACGACCTATCGCGAGCACACCAATTACTAGCCAGATGGTTGCATTTGGCAACAGTGATGTGCAGCAGAATGTAAGGCTCCGCTAACATCATCACAACAGGCTCACGCCCAAACAACAGTTCGTCATCTCTCAAGACCTTGTTGTTAAGAGCCGCCAAAATCTCTCGGGAGTTTCTGATCCTGAGTGAGTAATTCAGTTGAACAGATGCTACATTAAAGACTAGATACGTAGGTGAAGAAAAAGTCAAGACTGTAAGCATCGTAGTTATCAGCAAGATGCGGTTTTTCGAACGGTTGTTTCAAGCACAAAATTCTAATAAATAACTATTGTAATTGTTTGAAAGCTGGCCTTATACTAGCACATTAAGGATACAGATATTCACTTAAGGTTAAGGAATGAAATATATTTTTTAAATTTAAGTTTACAAAAACATACACTAAAAACTCCTGAAATTTCAAGATCTTTCAATACAGCCACAAGATAAGTTTCAATTTGTGAAAAAACTGAGAAAGCTTCAAATACAGGCCTAGTATTCTTAGAGCTCGAAACAGAAAACATTTGCAAACCACCAAAAATTGTGAAAGAAAAAAAGATAATAAATCATAAAACTGTAAGTGGCAAACGAAAAGCTTAAACTTCCAAGACTCAAATAATGTATGGTGTTGCACAATTTCCAGTTTATTCCAAGTCCAGTATCTCTTCAGCAACACACATCTCAAATCCAGTAATGCTTTTTTCATAGCACCCTAGCAATTTTTTTTATCCTTGTAGACAGAATAACAGTAAAAGAACATGTAAAATACACACAACAAAAAGTGATAAATCAGGATTTTATGATTAAATTTTCAAACTTAATTCAACACACTTGAAAACCTAACCTTATTTCACAAGTTAAACCGAACGGTTAAGTATAACTGTGGGATGAAGCTAAAATTACATGTTCATTACAAGGACTTAAAACTGTGTTGGTTCTCTGTAATTCTGCCAGTAAATAGAAGATAATGACTGCCACTCCCCCCATACCAACTTTACAAAGGTAAACATAAACCCATAGTCCTAAACACAAGTAAAACAGTACAACTCAATTTTTTAATGCATTTTCAATACCTGGACACATGGGTATCACTCAAAATGCAGGCAACAGTATAAAATAAAAAAACCTTGATTTGATTTATTGACACTTCATTTATTTAATCACTGAATAATCAAGATAATACATACTGACACTTAATTTAATGCATTACATTTCCAACATAATTTTTCTGTATACAAAAACATTTCCAGCAATATCTAAACATTAATTTATCTCATTCTGTTTCTTTGTGCGAGCCAGTAGGCAGTTACATAGTATAGTCCCGTTCCCAAACAATGAGCTTAAAGCTCTTGAAGTATTTAGCATTTCTAAATGTACGTAACCCCTTTTGTCTAGTTTTGTAACTGTAAATTTAATTGATTTTTGGTGACACTTTTTAACTTGCTTGCTGTAATTTGCGGTTATTTTTTTTCCACAAGCCCATCTAAGGTACTACAATTAATTAGGAAACATTTCACTTGTTTGAACAAAACATTAATGTAAATGATGGGAGTGCTCCTGAAACAGTGTTTGTNATTTTTTTTCCACAAGCCCATCTAAGGTACTACAATTAATTAGGAAACATTTCACTTGTTTGAACAAAACATTAATGGAAACAGTGTTTGTAACAACACTAAGTACAGCGATGAAGAACGTGTTGGTAATAATCACTGACCCAGTCAACCTTGCGGCCAGCAAGTTGGGAACACATCAGTCCCTTCCTTTCCTTGGTTTCTTGGATATGTTAACAAACAATAAAAAATTACATTAACACAGCAGCAGTGGAATGAATATTGGCAAGGAGAATACGTGTTTCCTGTGCCAAAGCCCTCGCAGCAAAAAACCCTTCACGACTGTGTGCAAGTTATAGGTGTGAACCACCTCTAAGGAGGAACACTCACTGAAAATATTAAAAAATCAAAACAAAGTATTCCCTTGAAGCACACAAAATAAAACAAGACTTTTCAATAACCACTTACTTGTATATTTATTTGTTACCATTCATTTTACATGTCTTGTGTACATAAGTTAATGGGATGGTCAGTGATGTTGGGATGAAGATAACACTACATATATATACAAANCACATGTCTTGTGTACATAAGTTAATGGGATGGTCAGTGATGTTGGGATGAAGATAACACTACATATATATACAAAAAACCCAAAATAGTATAATAATTTATAAAATAACCAATATTTACAAATATTTTAGTAACAATCTGGTTTTCCAGCAGCACGTGGACATTTAATGAAACAAAGAAGAAATTAATAGGACCTGTAAACAATTTTTCAGATACACATAATTGAAACTTTTCCGAATAAATATTTTGTTTCATATTTAAGGATAAATAAATATACATTGATAAGGCTACACACTATATTATATTTTTATTTATGTAGACTGAGAAATATCATTGCTATGAAACAGTTTGGGGAAAAAAAATTTGCTGTTCTATTTGAGGATGTTACTGTGTGCATTCAGACTAGAGTGTTATTGCATGATAGAAGAATGTTTCTAATGATCCAAAAAGAGTCCATGAAAACATTCATGAGTTGGAACTTATNGTGTTATTGCATGATAGAAGAATGTTTCTAATGATCCAAAAAGAGTCCATGAAAACATTCATGAGTTGGAACTTATTGTCCTCTAGTCATGCTGGGAAGCTGCGCTGGTTTAGTAGTCAAATACAATGTTAGGACAGGTTTCGACACTGATGTAAAATACTGACATAATTACTGACATTCATGAAATAGCCACANAAATACAATGTTAGGACAGGTTTCGACACTGATGTAAAATACTGACATAATTACTGACATTCATGAAATAGCCACAGAGCGCTGTTATAAAAGTAGTGCTAGTTTTATATGCCAAGTATAGAGTAATTACAATATTTATTCTTAAAATTCTTATTTAAATTATTTAAGAATATCTTTAAACTGTTTGTGATTGATATGCTATATTAATGAAATTCTAGGAGCCTAAGAGAAGTAGAATACACATATATTTGACAACAGAATGGATAATGTAAGTATTCTATGGCCATGGCATTTATTATCCACGGACGTAAGTAGTTAGTACGTCTTACCTTCATGGTATTATCCCTACAAAAATAACACAAAATCACACTATTTTGGTACACCGCTATGTGGCAACTTCATGAACTAAATCAGTCAATATGAGTGAACATTCCAGTGGTGTAGGCAGAAGTTTATTTTTGGCGTGATGGGGGGGAGGAGGGTGTTTTCTTAATTGATAAACCAGCACATATAACAATTTTTTGAGCTGAAGAACAAAAGTACATGTAGACATCTGTATTTATTATTTTACTTATTTTTTTTTTTTTTATTATACCTTTTAATTACCTAATTTCTCATTTTATTGATAACTATGTCCTTTCTTTTTCTTATTTTTTTTATGTGTCCTTCATATTTTGTGGGGGGTTTGAACCTGGAAACCCTCCACCTATTGTCTATGATACCCTTGAATTTGTGAACATTAGTAGATAAGCATGTAAGTGACAAGACCTCTCCTATGGCCATGAAGTCAAACCATTAACCTTCCACCTTGGTGAATTGGGTTTGATCCCCAGAGGGATAAAACGCTGATTCTCACACATAGAATACAGCGTGGGTGATTCAACTGACCAATAAGTTTTTTCAGCACACTCCTATTTTCCCAACCACCGTATTTCATCACTACTCCATTTCCACCTCACTGCACTCCAATCACAGTACTGAAGACCTCAAATGTTAAGGAGCCCTCACAGAGTGTTTAAAATGTACTCTTTACCACTAAACTATCAAATGTGCATCCAACGTGCTGATCTATGAAAAGAACACATACTTTAGCTGAGGACTGTTGAGTGCTTTACATTACGCCACACACATTCAAAACACAATTTCACAGCACGCTAACATAGTTAAAAACAGCTTTTTCAAAGTGCACTACTATAATATACACTGGAGAGCCAAAAAAAAACTGGTATAGGCGTGCGTATGCAAATAACAGAGGTATGGAACCAATCAGAGTAACGCGATGCGGTCGGCAGTGCCTATATAAGACAACAAGCTCCTGGCAAAGTTGCTAGATCGGTTACTGCTGCTACAATGGCGGGTTATCAAGATTTAAGTGAGTTTGAACGTGGTGCTATAGTCGGCGCACGAGAGATGGGACGTAGCATTTCCGAGGTAGCGAAAAAATTTGGATTTTTGCGTACAGCCATTTCACGAGTGTACTGTGAATATCGGGAATCCAATAAAACATCAAATCTTCGACATCGCTGCGGCCGGAAAAAGATTGTGAATGAACGGGACAAANGATCGTGAACGAACGGGACAAACGACGACTGACGAAAATCATTAAACATGACAGACGTGCAACCCTTTCTCAAATTGGCGCAGATTTCAATGCTGGGGCATCAACAAGTGCCAACGTGCGAATTATTCAACGGACCATCATTGATATGGGTTTTCGGAGCCGAAGGCCCACTCGTGTACCATTGCTGACTGCACGACACAAAGCTTTACGCCTCGCCTGGGCCCGCCAACACCGCCATTGGATTGTTGATGACTGGAAACACATTGCCTGGTCTGACGAGTCTCGTTTCCAATTGTATCGGGTGGATGGACGCGTACGGGTATGGAGACATCCTCATGAATCCATGGACCCTACATGTCAACAGGGAACTGTTCAAGCTGGTGGAGGTTCTGTCATGGTATGGGACGTGTGCAGTTGGCGTGAAATGGGACCCCTGATACGTCTAGATACAATTCTGAAAGGTGACAGATACGTAAGCACCCTGTCCGATCACCTGCACCCATTCATGTCCATTGTGCATTCTGACGGACGTGGACAATTCCAGCAGGACAATGTGACACCCCACACGTCGAGAGTTGCTGCCGAGTGGCTCCAGGAACACTCTTCTGACTTTAGACACTTCCATTGGCTACCTAAATCACCATAAATGAACATTATAGAGCATATCTTGGATGCCTTGTAACGTGCTGTTCAGAAAATATATCCACCGCCTCGCCCTCCTATGGATCTGTGGACTGCCCTGCAGGATTCATGGTGTGAATTGCCTCCTGCATACCTTCAGACATTAGTCGAGTCCATGCCACGTCGTCTTGCGGCACTTCTGAGTGCTCGCGGGGACCCTACACGATATTAGGCAGGTGTACCAGTTTTTTTGGCTCTTCAGTGTATATGCACCAGATACATATGAAAGTACCCAAGAGCCCTGCATTGAACCTTGCCACCGACATTCCACTAATAAAATTATAAGTTTCACCACATAAAATCCCATAGGTACACACAGCACAAGAATCACATAGCACACCAGTTCAGAAAGAAGGTCCAAGGTAGGCAGGCCCCTTAAGCTAAACTTAAATCACACATCTCTTCCACTAGTCTTGCCCAATACCAAACTATGCAAAAATGTTTATCCAGATAATATTCAGATTCCCCAATTGGGCAGAAACAATCATTACCTGCTTCAGAATTGTGTCCCTTTTGTAACTAAGGACAAGTTAATGTATGAGCAGCACCCTTAATTAGCCTTCAAAGACAAAACAGAATATTAAACCTTTTATTAACCCTTTCGGTGACAGTATCCTCTATCTGGGATGTTGCATATGAAGTGCCTTGAATGGTCTGCGCTGTACACAGCAGAACATACCGTCCAATGAGAAAGGTTCTCTATATGTGTGGGAGACATCATTCGCTGCTGAGACTATGTTCCATAGCCACTGCAGCGAGTAACATAAAGCACAAATAGATTTATATTGGACCCGATGTAAGACAAAGCATTGTCTGGATATCAATATAGTTCCGAACAAAAGATTTGTTTGTTGCAATGCCTGAAATTATATATTTATTTTTGACTGAAAGGGTTCAAACCATTTCACTTTAAAAACCCATTTTTGAGGAATCCTGAAAAATTCTGTAAATATAACAACATTGGAAATTTGAAGGGAATCACCTGAAAAGTAATTCACTAAACATTGCCTTTAACACTACTCCAATAAATGCATATCTAAAAGTAGATACCACCCCTATTTTGATATATAGGGGTAAGGGTGGGTCAAAGTATGTCAAATTTTCCAAACCCTCTATTACGAACATCCCTCACCAACAACCCTATTCCTGGAAACCATGAGGGGTTTTAACTGTGGGGTTCTACTGTATTATTATGTATTGTGTATGTGCTTTGTTTTCCTGGCAGCAGCTGTTTATGACACTACAGAGTATAGTCTCAACAGCGAACCATACCTCCCATGTATAAGGGACTTCTCTCATTGGACACTGCTTTATGCTTTGTACAGTGCACTTAATCAAAACCACTTTATGTGCAATGTTCCAGATACAGTGGAACCCATGTTTTACACTTCTCAAGGGACCAGGAAAAAATGTTGCAAAATGCAGGAAAGAGCAAAACAAGGGACATTTATGCTATATCGTAAACCGGGGCTCCCTTGCTCCTATGGCGACTACATTACTCCAATGAAAAAAGATGTTTCAGAGCTCTCTAGCGAACACTCTGGTGACGACTGTAGTTTGCTTGTACCAGGACAACATAGATGGCACCACACGGTCTTACTAAAGTCTCTAGGTTCTGTAAATGTTTGGTACCCATAAATAGTCTACATACACAATGTTAGAGGACTGGCTTCACTCTAGTAGATTTTTCTATAACTTTTGCATGGATTTACGAACTGGAGCAAAGTAACCCACCCCTATAGGTTACTTTGCCCCATTTTACAAAAATTAATTTTNTGCATGGATTTACGAACTGGAGCAAAGTAACCCACCCCTATAGGTTACTTTGCCCCATTTTACAAAAATTAATTTTTAAAATATGTAGTTCAATATCAGTTACATCTGTGTGGTGCCAAGCCAAAAGCTTATAGATAACATTTAATGTATTAGCTAATTTTTTTTTAAATTCACTGAAAATTCACAATACTTTCTTTCTACAGGTCGAAAATATTGGAGCAAAGTACGGCATGTTCATTATATGGGACCAAAGGAAAAAATGTGTAAAATAGAGGGCGTAAGAAAGGGGTTCTACTGTATAGGACACTGTAATCAAGATGGTTAATTCANAAAAAAATGTGTAAAATAGAGGGCGTAAGAAAGGGGTTCTACTGTATAGGACACTGTAATCAAGATGGTTAATTCAGAATATTAAATTTTTCACATAAATAAGTGGTAAAGCATATAATCTAAGACAAAATATGTTCTTTTCAAACATGACACTTCTGTGTAGTCTCAATGCTCATCGCACGTAAGACATCCTATTCCAGAACTTCTTTTCGTTGATGATTGCAGTATGGGGTTCGTGATTATGCTCGTCATTGCGTACCTGAAACTCGTCTCCAGATGTGACAACCCGCGCACGGCACTTGGTCTTCCTGTAATATATGCATTGCCAGAACTGTCGTCCATTGCGGTTGTATTCTGTGTTGAAGAGGAAGTTGTTGTGGATGAGCTGTAGGTTTCCACGCTGAGTTTGCACAAAATAGAGTGATGCTGCGGACAGAAATAACAACATGGAGACAATTACTTGGCCGGACACAATATCCTACGTAAGCAGTTAGAATTTAGAACATATCATGAAGCTAAACTACATTACAAGCAGTTTCAAGTACTAATAAATACAGTGAAACAACTTTAATACAAACCTCACACGACTTGTTGCAGTTTGTAATAATGAGGTTTGTATTAACAGGTGTTTGCAATAATTATAATACAATTTTAAAAAACTAAAATGTTGACTGTGATTTAGCATATTTGGAAATAAGACATTCTTATCACCAGCACGACTTCTTTTTACCAGTGGACTTCGCAGTACATTGTAATACAAATTGATTAACATTTTTAACATGTCTACAAATTAACAAGTCAAGTCAAAGGGAAAGAAAACAGCTCTGTATTAAAGAGAACTTCATTAATGAGGTTTCAACCATATAACTTTGTGAACATTCTGTTACAAATTTTCAATGTCTGTTGGCATAGCCAGGTTCTTTAAAGGATGGATGTCTTTAATTAAATATAAGAGCTAATCATAACTTCTTAATTTTATTAATAAACAATTCAAAAATATACTTTAAACTTTCTATCTTGGCAACAATGGCTATTACTTACTATTTACAGCAAATAGTTACACAGCTGTTCCTCACCTCACAGAAATTAACACAGTCAAACACCTAAAACCAGTATTTGTAAACAGTTTTCTAACATATCCTGAATTACTATTCAAAGTATATAGTTGCTATCTGACAATTGCAGTATTTACAATCAAGTCTGAATTACTCGTCCATTCAGTCCCACGTTATTTCAATCCAAGATATCTCCCGTCTTGCCTGCCTGGAACATTATGGAGCACCAAAATCACTCCCGTACAGATATGCACCCCACATGTCGGGTAATTCGTCCTTGAAGCACTCTCAACCTCTCGCTCGCAGCAGCAGTACACACACTCTCCCGTGCAGTCTTCGTTCACAGCTGGTTCAATCTTTGCTGCGCTTTGCCTCTGGCGACCACAGACTACAGACACCTCTAGGTGCGGGGCCTATTCATAGGTGCCAGCATTTTCAATCGAGAACTAACTTCACATGTTGGCCCGTGCCGAGAAGGGAGACGTCCACAAAGTTCGCGCAACAAGTTGCAGCCACCAACTGTTACCAGGAGGGGGTGAAGGGGTGGTGACACCAGTTCACGTCAGCTGTCAATCTCCCACCTTCCACATGTCTGGCACTGTAGCGGGTCCGCTTAGCGAAGGAGAAGGACTGAAGAAGGCCAGACCAAGATGTGGTGACCCACCACTTTGACGCTCCAAGAATGGATGCTTACCCGGCACAGGGAAGCGGGGAGGGCAAGCACATAACAATTCCATCAACTAATGTGCACTAATCCACTGTCTTGCAGAAACCAACATATGACCCCGTGAACATCTTATCGTATACCATCAATGAACTGCAATGTCTAAATACATAATTTGGACATTATTAATAACCACGACCTTGGTCTGATCTATTAACACTCTAGACCTAATGATTAGGCATTAAGTGTACCTGTCTTCAAGGTGAGACCTAAACCTACAACTTACCATTGGACATTTACTGAACTTAAAGCATCAGAAGGCCAGTGTGATCTGACCAATTACATGATGATCTAACAAAGATACAATTTAATCACTTAGAATTTTTTGTTGGCTTATACCCATGATAGCTGACACAGAAGAATGTGAAAGCAGTAAATTCCATCTGTTNCACTTAGAATTTTTTGTTGGCTTATACCCATGATAGCTGACACAGAAGAATGTGAAAGCAGTAAATTCCATCTGTTTACAAATTAAAACTAAAAGAAATTTCCCAAAAATTAAAATTAATTTAATTAATTTTAATTTGTTTCCTATTGTATACAGGAAAGTAATAAATAATTACTTCTTATATAATGTAACCTGACCTAGTCATGCCTCATATATCTATTACAGCTATAAAGAAACTCACATTCATAAACTGCTTTTCACTTGAAATTAATAAATAATCCTATAGTCTAAAGGTAAAAAAAAAAGACAACAGCTGGTAACACAAGCTCTTTAATGTTTAAATCACAGAATATTTAAAAAAGATAACAAGAGGAATAACAATTTTTTTCCCCAAGGTACATTACTTTTTTCATTTAGTAGTAACACTGTACTACCCAACACTTTTTTTTTGTCATTCTTTCTACGCCCGATCACATATGACAATGAAAAACCAATTAATTACCATGCTTTCTGTTTGTGTCTTGTCAGTACTTTTCTGGGAGTGCTGACTAAACCTACAACACTATGGGTGTTGGGTTACTCAGAAACGTCATTATTAGAATGAATTTGTTTCTCATGGTTGTCATGCTACAAACAATATAGGGATTTTTTGTGCAAATTTTCTGCATATTGCTAATAAATTTTACAGTTTTGATGTTTTTTCCTTGTTTATACAAGAAAAGTTAAGACAACTAGCTAAAATTTAACAAAGTCTGTGTTGAGCTATTATAAGATACCAAAGCCTAATTTTGATTCTTGGCATTTAATGAGTTTACAAACATCAACAAATGTTTAATACTCTAATAGAAAATAAACCACTTCTCTATCAAATTATGTATAGTAGGGTAACCAATGGTATTACTTTTCAAAATATAATACTTCAGTTTTTCAAGTGGTTTAGTTTTTCTCAACTGTACAGCACAAAATACAAAAACTGTGATTTTTGACACACATGACATACCGTACATAACTTACTGAAAATGTTCGCCTACTTTCTACAAATAAAACCAAGTTTAATTAAAATATAAACTTATGTATCTCTGGGTAACAAACTTCCTTAAATTTCTGAAGTGCTAAATTTCTCCTCTTTTACATGGATGACTAATTTTGTACAAACATAAAATACATGTTTTCACATACTAGTATGCTTAACACAAGATTTTATCATTAAGGGTATCATATTCATTTCACCTACAAAAATAATCTATATCACATTTGTTAGAAAAAAAATTTTAAAATCAGAAGTAATTAGTGAAAGTAAATGTTTTAACCTGTCGCTAGTTCACAAGCATAAAACTGAATAGCCTAAAATATAGGCTCAACACCTTTAAGTGAATTTAGTTTTAGGGCAAATGCCTACCATGCTAAATGCCAGCTGGGCTAATCAGAGAGGATAAGTTATTTTAGTAAGAATGCCAGAAGGCTCACAGAACACCTGTTTAAAAAAATTACCCAAAGCCGTCAAACGTAATCCAAGTCAAACAGCCTGCTAGGCTAAATGGCTTTTGGTTGCACAATTTTAGGCTAAATGTAACACCACCTCAAATGCAGAGAAACTATGCCTACACGCAAGAAATGGTGGCACAGTATCTGTTATCTCAGAGATGGCCACTAAAATTCCTGCCACCATATTCAAAACATGTGCACGAATATGGTGAACAAACAGTATTACAATGAAATCTCCTCAATNCACTTAGAATTTTTTGTTGGCTTATACCCATGATAGCTGACACAGAAGAATGTGAAAGCAGTAAATTCCATCTGTTCACAAATTAAAACTAAAAGAAATTTCCCAAAAATTAAAATTAATTTAATTAATTTTAATTTGTTTCCTATTGTATACAGGAAAGTAATAAATAATTACTTCATATATAATGTAACCTGACCTAGTCATGCCTCATATATATATTACAGCTATAAAGAAACTCACATTCATAAACTGCTTTTCACTTGAAATTAATAAATAATCCTATAGTCTAAAGGCAAAAAAAAAAAGACAACAGCTGGTAACACAAGATCTTTAATGTTTAAATCACAGAATATTTAAAAAAGATAACAAGAGGAATAACAATTTTTTTTCCCAAGGTACATTNATCTTTAATGTTTAAATCACAGAATATTTAAAAAAGATAACAAGAGGAATAACAATTTTTTTTCCCAAGGTACATTACTTTTTTCATTTAGTAGTAACACTGTACTACCCAACACTTTTTTTTTGTCATTCTTTCTACGCCCGATCACATATGACAATGAAAAACCAATTNTAACACTGTACTACCCAACACTTTTTTTTTGTCATTCTTTCTACGCCCGATCACATATGACAATGAAAAACCAATTCATTACCATGCTTTCTGTTTGTGTCTTGTCAGTACTTTTCTGGGAGTGCTGACTAAACCTACAACACTATGGGAGTTGGGTTACTCAGAAACGTCATTATTAGAATGAATTTGTTTCTCATGGTTGTCATGCTACAAACAATATAGGGATTTTTTGTGCAAATTTTCTGCATATTGCTAATAAATTTTACAGTTTTGATGTTTTTTCCTTGTTTATACAAGAAAAGTTAAGACAACTAGCTAAAATTTAACAAAGTCTGTGTTGAGCTATTATAAGATACCAGAGCCTAATTTTCATTCTTGGCATTTAATGAGTTTACAAACATCAACATATGTTTAATACTCTAATAGAAAATAAACCACTTCTCTATCAAATTATGTATAGTAGGGTAACCAATGGTATTACTTTTCAAAATATAATACTTCAGTTTTTCAAGTGGTTTAGTTTTTCTCAACTGTACAGCACAAAATACAAAAACTGTGATTTTTGACACACATGACATACAGTATATAACTTACTGAAAATGTTCGCCTACTTTCTACAAATAAAACCAAGTTTAATTAAAATATAAACTTATGTATCTCTGGGTAACAAGCTTCCTTAAATTTCTGAAGTGCTAAATTTCTCCTCTTTTACATGGATAACTAATTTTGTACAAACATAAAAGACATGTTTTCACATACTAGTATGCTTAACACAAGATTTTATCATTAAGGGTATCATATTCATTTCACCTACAAAAATAATCTATATCACATTTGTTTGAAAAAAATTTTAAAATCAGAAGTAATTAGTGAAAGTAAATGTTTTAACCTGTCGCTAGTTCACAAGCATAAAACTGAATAGCCTAAAATATAGGCTCAACACCTTTAAGTGAATTTAGTTTTAGGAAAAATGCCTAACATGCTAAATGCCAGCTAGGCTAATCAGAGAGGATAAGTTATTTTAGTAAGAATGCCAGAAGGCTCACAGAACACCTGTTAAAAAAAATTACCCAAAGCCATAAAACGTAATCCAAGTCAAACAGCCTGCTAGGCTAAATGGCTTTTGGTTGCACAATTTTAGGCTAAATGTAACACCACCTCAAATGCAGAGAAACTATGCCTACACGCAAGAAATGGTGGCACAGTATCTGTTATCTCAGAGATGGCCACTGAAATTCCTGCCACCATATTCAAAACATGTGCACGAATATGGTGAACAAACAGTATTACAATGAAATCTCCTCAATNGAAATTCCTGCCACCATATTCAAAACATGTGCACGAATATGGTGAACAAACAGTATTACAATGAAATCTCCTCAATTTTTGTCACAGAACTCAATTCAATTGCATTCTGTATCACAGAAAATTTATCAATGAAATCTCAATGCATTGCTTGTAATGGAACTTTACTGGCCAGCTAGATATACGATGAATGCACATAAATTAATTTTGTATCTGAACACTTATTTCATCTGTATCAAAAATACACCACAGCAATAACAGAACTAACTTCTTTAAATTATTTTGAAAACAAAGAAAAAATGGAAAAAAATAAATAAGCAAAACTGACACAATCAGCTTATTGCTAGTATTAAAGTACCAATTTTTTAAGCTTATCTTAGTGTTATGATGATGATCACAAAGTGTTTACCACTGGAAATTGCTGCCATAAATTCATCCACTATAATCAGCATTTGCTCTGAGATATAACGCTATGAAATTTCTGAAATCATANTTGCTGCCATAAATTCATCCACTATAATCAGCATTTGCTCTGAGATATAACGCGACATAATAATGGTTCTGGTAGGCACTGCTACCAGAACCATTATTATGCTGGTACTAATTATGCTTGAATTCTGTTCTATAATAAATAAACACTTGTCACGTCGTTCGGACACCATTATGAATGGACATAATTATCACATCAGAAACAGAAACAGACAGGATAAGAAATAAGATGTTTTTGTTTATCGAGGTTGCACGCACACAGTTTTCCACATCATCTTCCTCCTGATTATCGTTGTGTGCGGCTCATGGTTGTGTCCCCAGTGGCGCACTTCCAGCTGGTTTCCGTCCGTCACGACGCGGGCCCGACACTTTGTCTTGCTGTAATTCACGCACAGCCACGTGTGCCTCGTCCCGCGGCCGTGCTCCGAGTTGTAAAGGAAATTTTCGTGGATCAGCTGTGGCTTACCTCTTTTGCTGTGCACAAACTGAAAATCACCTGCAAACACAACACAAATAACAGTTGTAAACACACGTCACCAAAATTTGGTTAAAAAATTCTACGTTCAGATACTACGGACCTTGTAGGACAAAGTAAAAAAAATTTGTCTAAAGCTTTTCTGGAAAAAAAAAATTACATTATACATTTCACTACACTCCAAGCCCTACACTGTACAGTAGTGACATGTGAACTGTTATGTTGGCATACAACGAACGTGAAGGGATGTGGAAGAGGTGGTTTACGGAATCTTAAAGTACGAGGGTAAGTAAAAAAGAAAGTTTCCCTATTTTATTATTCAGAAACATAGATTTGTGGTTCACAGCAATGTACGTAGCCACTAGTTTGTAGTTCTACCAATAGATGGTGCATAGGTGCACAAGTCGGTAAAACAGAATCTGGGCGCAGCAAGAGTTGTAAAATGACAAAGGTGCTGAGCTAGTGGTCACAGGAGGTGCATATGAGTATCTGTTTTCTATATCTGAATATGGAAAGTGATGTCTGCCCAACAAGTATGGATTTGGGGGCCATTAATTTGCAGACGGTCGAACCAAAGTGAAAGCTGAAGAGCGGAGTAGCCATCCATCAACATCAGACGTATCCGTTAATGGCACTAATGAAATGGTGCAGGAAGATACGACATGTGACGCTGAAACAGTTGAAGAACGTGGCACTGTGTGGGACGTTGTCCATAAACGTTTAGGCTACCGGAAAGTGTGCACCAGGTGTGTCCCCAAACAACTGGATCAAAGTGGTGCCCCTACGTCTCATCACCAGTGGTGATGCGAGATAAAATGGCGTCATCCTGAACGGCATAACACTGCAGGTTGGTTGGCGAGGTGGCCATTCTATGAACATCTTGTCAGAGTAAAACTTTAACACACACTGTTTTGGCGAATAACGATGGGTAAACTAAGAGGAGGAGGTGTAATTGAAGTAAGCAAACTAAAAGAAAATGTGCATGTTCTGGTTACACACACTGATAGAAAATTACAAATGACAGGTGATAAAATTGGTACTTTCTATTTAAAAGTTAAGTTGTGGGTACTGCTTCATTATTTTATGATTTGTTATGGTATTATGTATATAATTCTTTTTTTTTGAAAAGGAAAGTAGTTCTGTAAATTGTTTTACGAGGGTTATTCGGAAAGTAAGGTCCGGTTTCGTATAAAACATAAACCATCACAGATTTTTTTTCAAAAAACTTTTTTATTTAATTCCTTACATGCTTCTCTATTTTTCTACATAGTTTGCATTATTGTTTAAACATTTTTCATAACGTTCTACAAGTTTTTGTATGCCTAAGTCATAGACGTCTGCCGCCTGTGAGGATAACCAGTCTGTAACTGCTTCTTTCACGTCTCGTCCCCTGTGACAATCTTCTCTAAAAATCGATCACCTTACTTATGATATTGGTTCAAAAAATCAAGAGCACAAGCCATTCTTTTCATTTGGTGTTCCTCAGTAAGCAGCCTGGGAACCCAATGTGCGCACAATTTGTGAAATTGCTAATTTTCAGAGACAATTTTGTGCAAAGTTGTTCTACCCACATTCGGAAATTCCATTGCTAAAGTTGAAATTGTGAATCGCAAATCTTCACGAATCTTTCTGTCCACCGCTTTGATGAAATCTTCTGTGATCACTGATGGTTGGCCTGATCGCGGTTCATCATGGACATTTTCCCATCCATCCTTGAAAGCTCTCACCCACTTACGCACTTTGCTGTCACTCATCGCATTGGGGCCATAGACTTATCTGTCTACGAACTTTCGCTGCTGAAACGTTCCTTGCTGTCAAAAACCGAATCACTGACCGTATTTCACAGTCGGCGGGCTGATCAATTATTTTTAACATTTTGAACTGACACCGTAAACAGCACACTGCAACAATACCAATGCAAATGGCGTTGTTTGACAAGTAAGGCATGCCGGGAGTCGGTGTGCATGCGCGTTACAATGTTTGCGTGACATTCGATTAACTATGGCGATTCGGACCTTACTTTCCAAATAACCCTCGTATATTTTTGGGAAATATATTGGTTGCTTAGTCAGGACATGATTGTAACATTATGCTTCTTCCAAAACCACTTTTACTCCAGATTTTCTCAGCTTATACTATATGTTACTCTACTCTCAAAGTTGTGTTTTGGATGTGATCCAAAAGGAAAAGTTCCTCAAATAATCCAAATTCATTTTCCTACAGCCAAACTACATCAGCTGATAGAAAATGTTCAAAATTTTGCCCACCATGTAAATGGAAAAATCTGTCAACTCTTTGATTTGTAAAATGTAAACATTATAAAAGAAACATGAGAAATGGCGATGCTTCTGATGCAAATGCTGATCTCTGTGGCACTGTTTGCATCATTGCATAGCGGCTAGTGATGCCAGGGGTTCTGTATTCACATCCCGCACAAAGCACAGATGTGTCAGCAATTTTTTTTCCGCAAAGTTATGGTATATTTGGCATGTGAACACTCCTCTTTACCCTCCCAATTCATAAATGGCACAAAAGGAAGGATTTTCATAAAAATAATTTTATTTTGAGACAAAAATGTAAAATGTATCATGAAATACATGAAAGCTAAAACTTTCCAACAGGTCAAAATAAAACCACACACAATTACTAATACAATTTATTCTCACTGTTTAAATTTTTGTTTGAAAACAATAATTACATTTACATAAAGTGTACTAAAATTATAAGTACACATAATTAACATTTTTTATTTTTCTTTACATTAAACAAATACAATTCCAAATAATTTTAAGTATTAATTCAAACACAGCAATAAAAAAAACTGTTGGGAAGTAAAGGTATCTTACAGTCAAAAGAAAGTACCTGCATTATTTTATATCAATAAAACATTATAGACACCTGCACAGTAAAAATCTTGAAATATCAGTTGAAGCATAACCATACACTCTGTATAAGCAAAGGCACAAATGCTTGAATACCAAACATATATATTCTGTCATAATGAGTCAAAGGAGGGAGTGGAGTGGAGAGTTTTGGGTGGCTCTTAACAACAACGTCTTGAGAGATTATGAATATGAAGCAAGGTGAGTATGGAGCAGCACTGGAATGCAAGGGTGTGAGAAATGGGAGATCCCAGAGAAAACCCATTGATCAACGGCATCATCCAGCATGATTTCAAAGTACAAAAATCCAGGAGCAATCCTGCTGGGAATCAAACCTGGTTCGCCTTGGTGGGAGGCGAGCGTTCTAGCCGCTACACCACCATAGCCCCCAAAAGAGAGAGTTGTATGTCCCTGAGAGGGGTATGATTGTAGGGGTCTATAAATCAGGCATTATATCAGAGATATTTCTCAATAGTTAAACATGCTTCGTTCCAATGTTAGCGATGTCACTGTCAAAAAAAAAAAAAAAACATGGAAGCTCTGACCACAAGCATTGCTCTGATAGGCCCACGAAACTAACTAGAACCAATAAACTCTAAAGTGTGACTTGTGAATCAATCATTAGATAGTCATGTTAATGTTTGCAGATGACTTCTGTCACAGCATAGGAATCTCTTTTATTTCCAAGGTTGTGCAGCCGCCAGGAAGCGAGCGATCACAGCCACAACACACATACATGTACCACAATCCAGTACAGTACATGACTGCCATTCAAATGGATGTATATGGAGCTGGTGAATTTTATCTCATTTTGATGTGTCAAAAGTGAAATTTGGTGGTGAAAGTGTAATGATCTGGAGCTGTTTCTCATGGTTTGGTGTTGAGCCATTAATTAATTTTAAATTGTAGAGTTATAAAATCTGGCATGTACCAAGATATTTTGAACAATTTACATGCTTCCCACATTGTGGCTACAGTCTGGTATAAGCCTCTTCCTGCATCAGCACAATTATTTTCTGACTACAAAGCAAGGTAAATTGCATCATTGTTTGAAGACAATCACAATTGCAGCTTGAAAGAGCACCATTAACATGGTCTTGACTTTTTTCATGTTATTCATTAGATACTGGATAAAGCAATCAATCTACACACTGTCACAGCAACACTAGAATCACATCAGGAAGATTGTAGTTCTTCAGCTCAAGTAAAGCAGAACATAAGAAGTACTTTCATGAGAAAGAACGAAAGTCTACAGTGACTTCAAAGGAAAGGGTGAGGTAGGATCCCTCGCGTCTAGAAACCTTCCAGCAACTTGCAGCTCCTCCCAGCGAGCTAGGCTGATCAGAGCTGGTACACAGTCCTGGGCGAGTGCAGCTGGTCGAGAACGCTGTGAACGTGCGGCTCGTGGTCGTGGGCGGGGACGGCTCTGGTCGGCTGGCCGCTCACCACGACCAGCCGGGTCTCACAGCTGGTCCCGTTGAAGCCGGAGCACTTCCACTGCTGTGTCGTCTGCCCCGATCCTGCCTGGGAGTCCTGCAGGTACACATAGTCCCTGTGCAAGACTCGCAGCTCCCTGCCCCACTTGAAGCAGAACACACCTGGACACACATCAACACCACTATCAGCAAGGGCCACTCCACACTGTGCCTAGCCAGCCAGTGATAACGCTGCTGTGTTTCCGTCCACTGGTACTGGATTCACAGTACCTCCTTTCCAAGCAGTGGCGAAACAATGTTTCCAACTTAGAAGGTGGCAAAACTTTTGGCACCCCCCCTAGGGGGAAGGGGGTGAGGCATGCCTTCAGGCACCCCTCTTAAGACACTTTTCTTCTCTTATAAATTTCACATTTTGGTGAGATCAGAATTTAAAATACATTCTGCATAAAAGATAAAGAAATGTCTATAGCACATAAGTGAAGATGTATTATATATCAGAAATAAATTATAACAATTAGAGATAGTATACAATATATAACTGTAGCTCGGTGGAGAAAAACAGTATGGTTGACCATTTACTTTAATTCTGGCACCCTTTACTAAAATCAAGGAGGGTCAGAATATACCCTGCCCCCTCCCCCCCCCACCAGTTGTTATTCCACTGTAATTCCAAGACACAGTTAATGCAAATAAGCAAAACCAGTATTAACACAATGACTTGACGACCTTCCAACAACACACAGGAAATGTAAATTGGCAATAAATAACAGTAATCTCACCTAGAGTACCCCATTCTTTTTGTTCTACCATCCTTGCATTTTCTATCGCTGACACACGTCTGACACACTTTTGTGAGATCACAATGCCAATTCTAGCCAGCTGCTTTGAAGACAATTTATTCCAAGCGATTTTCGATTTCCATACAAAGTGAATGATGGTGCAGTACATTAATGAGGCAGATTAACTTCATAGTACCCTATGTGCATAAAAGGAAACAAAGATTCTAGTTGTAATTTCTATAACCTCATCTAGGCAGAAAAGGGGTATTGGGTAATGCTATGAAGGAACAAATTCTTATGATGTTTCATAACCAACTAAAGTTGCATGTAAACCTATTATAATGTTCTATATAACTTTACACCAATAAGAAATGTCCAAAATAAGTTATTTTTGTTCATGTTTATTACAATCACTGAAAATCAAAAAAAAATTTTGTGTACATGCAATGTTGTTTGTTATAAAATACCTTGAAAAAATCAAAGTTTTAGGTTCAGACGGTTTAAAATTTAACTATCAAAGCTGGTTTGCCTGAAAAATCTTTATAACCCAGGACTCTTGGGTTACAAAAGAAGGAAGGCGACCTGCACTGAAAAGGTACTATAAAATGAACTCACGTTTCTCTTAAGGCTTAAAATAAAATTTTTTGCATCAATATAACCTTACCTTAGTTGGTAAAATATGTGTATGGAGATAAATATAAATTATACTGGTTGGCCATAGAAACAAAGTTAAAGTACACCCATGCTTAACCACATGAAACAAGTAAGAGATTCTTCTTTTTTTTTTTCTCTTGACGAGCTTCAGAAATGAAAGCAGTCTTCATGCATGGTAATTGAGCAAATAACACAAGAAAACTCCATGCTAAGAATAAAATACCTAAGTTCATGTCACAAGAAGCTAAAGTTACTCGGTGTACTGTGTTTTCAGAAGGAGAAATAGTTTAGCAGATGTGTGAAGAAAGTTACAAATGATTTTCTGGAAGTTGGAAACTCTCAGTTAAAAAATTGCTTGTTACCCTCCTTGGTAAGCATTACAAGGTGTGTGTGGCACTAACACGAGAAAAAATTAATCTTCAGAAATGCATGACATTGACATGTCATTACAATAAACATGTTTGGTTAACAATATCACGCTTACAGGCAGACAGCCCTACAAGTTCATATATTCAACTTTCATACATCAGACGTTTCGAGCAATAATCATACTTTTATACCATGAGTTTAGGCTTTCATATATCTGTTTGCTGGGCACTAATACCCGAAAATATTACATAGGCTCAAAACTGCCCATATTGTAGACCTGTATGCTTCATAGTTTAATGAGTATTAAAGAAAACCCTCGTTAAAATAATATAAACTTATATTAAAAAGCTAACCCTATCACAACTAGTAGTTTTATATAACTTTCGTGACTTTATGGGAATAATGTTCTGTTTACAATATGCCAAAACACATTGCATTTGAGAAAACATTTTAACACACTGGCAAGGCACTACTTACTGTTTTGTGAAATGTTTTCAAAATACTGTCGTTCACCAAATGACATAAAAAAAACTAAACAGTGGAAGCTGAACTCTGTTAATTCAAGATTATTGACATAGGCTTTTTATTCCTTAAAAATTACCTGCAAAAATAAAAAACTGGATTTATGAATTTTTTTTTTTTTTCAGAAAGCATGGATTTTTTCTTAGCCATAGTAATTATGATCTCCTTGTTCCCTTCCTGACTTCAACAACAAAATATTACCTGTTAAACATGTGAATGACCAAAATAGTCTGACACCTCCATGTATTTGGTCATTTACAAGTTGCTACACCTTAGTTTAGCATTTTGGTCTGATAAAACTGAGATGTAACATTTTTTTTCCTGCAAACACTTAGCACTTAAAATGTTGAATTTTTAGAAGAGGTAGTGTATATTATAAAAGTGTTATTATTATGGAATAAAGTTTTATTTTGGCATTAACTGTCCACTTTACGATGAGCTGAAGCATACAGCATGTGAACAAGTAGTCTTAGAAAGCATTCTGTGGAGGTTTTCGAAAACAACTTCTGTACCCGTGGCCATCAGGAAGCTACTCTTGCACAAAAAACATAAAGGAAACAGTCACCTGTAGTGTATGGTGACAAACACAGTGGGATGTGACGTGGTGGATGGAGACAAACACAGTGGGATGTGACGTGGTGGCTGGTGACAAACACAGTGGGATGTGACGTGGTGGCTGGTGACAAACACAGTGGGATGTGACGTGGTGGCTGGTGACAAACACAGTGGGATGTGACGTGGTGGCTGGTGACAAACACAGTGGGATGTGACGTGGTGGCTGGTGACAAACACAGTGGGATGTGACGTGGTGGCTGGTGACAAACACAGTGGGATGTGACGTGGTGGCTGGTGACAAACACAGTGGGATGTGACGTGGTGGCTGGTGACAAACACAGTGGGATGTGACGTGGTGGCTGGTGACAAACACAGTGGGATGTGACGTGGTGGCTGGTGACAAACACAGTGGGATGTGACGTGGTGGCTGGTGACAAACACAGTGGGATGTGACGTGGTGGCTGGTGACAAACACAGTGGGATGTGACGTGGTGGCTGGTGACAAACACAGTGGGATGTGACGTGGTGGCTGGTGACAAACACAGTGGGATGTGACGTGGTGGCTGGTGACAAACACAGTGGGATGTGACGTGGTGGCTGGTGACAAACACAGTGGGATGTGACGTGGTGGCTGGTGACAAACACAGTGGGATGTGACGTGGTGGCTGGTGACAAACACAGTGGGATGTGACGTGGTGGCTGGTGACAAACACAGTGGGATGTGACGTGGTGGCTGGTGACAAACACAGTGGGATGTGACGTGGTGGCTGGTGACAAACACAGTGGGATGTGACGTGGTGGCTGGTGACAAACACAGTGGGATGTGACGTGGTGGCTGGTGACAAACACAGTGGGATGTGACGTGGTGGCTGGTGACAAACACAGTGGGATGTGACGTGGTGGCTGGTGACAAACACAGTGGGATGTGACGTGGTGGCTGGTGACAAACACAGTGGGATGTGACGTGGTGGCTGGTGACAAACACAGTGGGATGTGACGTGGTGGCTGGTGACAAACACAGTGGGATGTGACGTGGTGGCTGGTGACAAACACAGTGGGATGTGACGTGGTGGCTGGTGACAAACACAGTGGGATGTGACGTGGTGGCTGGTGACAAACACAGTGGGATGTGACGTGGTGGCTGGTGACAAACACAGTGGGATGTGACGTGGTGGCTGGTGACAAACACAGTGGGATGTGACGTGGTGGCTGGTGACAAACACAGTGGGATGTGACGTGGTGGCTGGTGACAAACACAGTGGGATGTGACGTGGTGGCTGGTGACAAACACAGTGGGATGTGACGTGGTGGCTGGTGACAAACACAGTGGGATGTGACGTGGTGGCTGGTGACAAACACAGTGGGATGTGACGTGGTGGCTGGTGACAAACACAGTGGGATGTGACGTGGTGGCTGGTGACAAACACAGTGGGATGTGACGTGGTGGCTGGTGACAAACACAGTGGGATGTGACGTGGTGGCTGGTGACAAACACAGTGGGATGTGACGTGGTGGCTGGTGACAAACACAGTGGGATGTGACGTGGTGGCTGGTGACAAACACAGTGGGATGTGACGTGGTGGCTGGTGACAAACACAGTGGGATGTGACGTGGTGGCTGGTGACAAACACAATGGGATGTGACGTGGTGGATGGTGACAAACACAATGGGATGTGACGTGGTGGCTGGTGACAAACACAATGGGATGTGATGTGGTGGCTGGTGACAAGCACAGTGGGATGGGAAGTGGTGGCTGGTGACAAACACAGTGGGATGTGACGCGGTGCNTGTGGTGGCTGGTGACAAGCACAGTGGGATGGGAAGTGGTGGCTGGTGACAAACACAGTGGGATGTGACGCGGTGCAAACTGGGTTTCATTCTCAGCAGGGTCACTCCCAGTTTTTTCACGTAGGAAATGTTGTGGATGTTATCGTCTGCCATTGGGTTTTCTTACCTTGCTTCTGTTCCCCCACCCCTCTCCCATTATTGCACTGAGCCACTGCTTCATCCTCACCTCAGTCACCCCTATCAGTGCGACAGATTTCAGCAGTTAAGCAGCCTTTACACTACCTCGTGTCACCAATAAATTTATTTTACTTGTCCTTGTTTATACGGACTGTTTCAGCTACTCCGTCGTGCTGGAGATGAGAATATAAGGAGAACAAGATAGTGTATTAGCAATAAACTCAGGAAAGACATGTATGTGTAGGTGTGTGTAAGTGGGAGGGAATAGACAGGTATAGCTGAGAGTGCAATCAACATGACAATAACCCTCTGACTAATTACGTAAGTCACAATAAATTTTTAAACAATAAACATAGGAAATTTAAGGATCTAAATTTGTTGCAACTCTTCATTTACATAGCTTCAGCAACTCCATCACATACGTGCCACATAACGAAACTTAGAAACAAGAAAGTTGCGTCTTTAAAAAGACTCTATTTTACAGACCAAACATTTATTATATTTACAACATCATAAACAATAATTGTAGCATAAAAAAATACTTAATAACATATAGATGTATTCTTTATCTAATTTGTTTGAAAGTAAATAAATTGAAATATGTAATTTACTTATTCAAAAACTTAGAAGCTAAAATAGGTATTTTGAACAGAAAATCAACTGTTCAAGGGCGCTGCCTACCTGAAGCCCTTTTGCACGTTTGTGGCACAGAAGCAAGGGAGCAATAAGGGCAACATTGACATGCACATCTAGTGTCCCATAACACTGACATGCACATACAGTGTCCCATAACATTGACATGCACATACAGTGCCCCCATCACTTATAAGCACAAGGCTCTAAACTGGCATGCAGTGGTCTCGTTGTGCTGTGTGTACCTACGAGTTTAAGCGGTGACCCTGTAGTTTTATTGGTGAAAAGTCTGCAACAAAGTTCAGTGCATGGCCCTATAATTGTTTTACGTGTTTCCAAACAGTATATGTGGAAATACAGCAGTGTGAAAAAGCTATTTTAAGCTGTGTTGGAGGGCTCAGGAAGGGTATTTCTAATGTGTATGATGTCTTTAGTGTGTTGTTCATCCCTCGTCTGAAGTGTGTTTTCTTTTCGTATATTAGTAGAATGGTAACACGTTAAGTGGTTTCATAAAAAAAATGTGGATTCAAATACTCTGCAATGCAATTCAAGTGAATGGTAAGTGTCATCCTTAAGACTTACTTATAGTGATACACATCGAAGTGACACTAAAAAAATTAACCATCACGTACTGTAGGATGAAATAAAATGATATGTAATCAAAAATAAACCCAATATGATAATGCATAAACTATGAGGACCTTATAAAAAATGCACATACCAACCCATCTTTTTCCTACATGTGTAAATTCGCAGTTAGTTTAATTTAATGATATTTACAAACAATACAAAATGTTGTGATATGGTTGGTAACAATAAGAGTTGTAGAGGACAATTGTCCTGGCCTCAACAACTGAAATACAATGTGCTATGTTGGTGGCTGGCACACAATGATATTTGAACCCATAGCAGCACATGAATGGTGAGCTGTTGGGGTTGAGTTTCAGTGCTTCAGCAGCCCACCAGCAGCCTGCTTTCACCCCACACTACCTGCTGTTAGCTGTGAGTTCAGGTGGGGTAGAATTTCCCTGCTAGAGAAAGAGAGATTAGAATTAAAACATTCTGACCCCAAAAATACACAAGGGCCGGCCAAAGCAAGCAGCATTTGGTACCATCTTTGCTTTCATACTTGCAGTTTTAATCATTATGCCAATTTTTTTTTACTTGTGAGTGTAACCTTCATGCTAGGCAATGCAAGATTTCAATCCATCAGTTGAGTGTGCTGCGGCAGTGTTAAATCTGTGTTTCTTTCAAGCTGGAATCTGAATTCCATCCTGCCCTCCTCCTGACTGCTTCCCCATGATTACCAGCGCATGGCTAATGGCATGTCCGGCTTCTCCATTTGGTGTGAAAGTTGGGGCGGCATGTAACCCAGACTCTAGGCAAACCCACAGATTTGGCAAAGCTTGATAAATTCCTCACAGAATTAATCAGAGAGTACAAAGGCATTATAGGACTAGTGGCCGGACCCATTCTGCGTGTTACACCAAACCTATAATTCAGGTCAACTCTGAGCTCAATGCAATCTCAGCATCTCCTCAAAGATGTTATTTGGGGAACCAGGCAGCCAGGAATCAAAAGGCTTTACATAAAAAGCAGGGGTGCCCTCTTACAAGAACTCACCTTCATGAGCACCACTTTCAGTCTTGGGAAAACCACAGTGCCGTCCAATGTTTTCTGATTGTTTGGAAATAAACTTCAATCAATACATAGGTGGAAATAAGCTGTTATTGGGTCTTAGCTAGGATATTAGCCCCTCAAACCCTCCCCTCATCATCAGTGTAGCACCTACCAGGTAATATCATTGGTCATTGAGCTTCGCAGTGCGCAGTACAGGTCAAAAATTTCCTGCACGTGCGTAATGTATACAATTGTGTACACTGGGTCTGAATTGCAAAATATTATATCAGCTGAAATCAAAGAAGTGTGATGAAGGAGATGGGTGGAGTCATCACGGGAATGGAAGCAGTGAAGGAACATGGGGTTCCTGCCAAGTATGAAGCACATGGTTTGGAACAAGCATTGCCAAGAGATAAATAAAAGGGAGTGGGGGAATGGAAACAGCACAGTCATCATAGAAATGCAATTGATCAAGTATGGAAGGGAAAGGGGAGATTATACAGTACACATGAACCCCATTCGCTTAAATGGTTTGAGAATTGCAAATGAGGATGTAAAAATGGGATCCTGGGAGGAGATAGTAATGCCACAAAAACTGAGGTGATCAAGTGGAATGGAATGCGTGCCAAGTACGAAGAGTGCAGCTTAAACTGTTTTAGAATGGCAAAGAGGCATGTAAATGAGGGATGATAATGGAGGGGATGCGGGAAGGGGGTAGAGGTATATCAAGCATGGGAAAATAAGTGGTTGAACAGAGTAGGGCATGTTAAAAAAAAAAAAAATGTTGTAGCTGAAATGATTAATGAGTGACAATCGACAAAGGATTAATTGTAAAAGAGTAGGAAAGATAGAAATGGATAAAAACTGAAGGAAAATCTAAAAATTAACATAATAAAATTAACTGGAATGTGTAGGGGAAGGGACATCAAGAGAAAGTCCTAAATGGCAGGTGGACAAGAGGAGGGTGAAAGCAGGTATCAATTTGAATTAACTCCTATAACATTTTACAAAGTTTCGAAAATATTAAATTTATAAAAAAACTTTTGTTCATTAATGTATGATACCCAAGAGACAGCAGAGGCTAACATAGCTGATACATGTTACAATGTCATTAATAACAAGATGTTCACAAGAAGTTCTAGTAAAATGTATAATTCTGTAGTTTTTTTACAAGAGAATAAACTTTACATTAATGTTACAAACAAGACAATAAATTTGTATAGTTTTATCTAATACACAGTTACTATACCATATTCAGTTTTAGCAACTTATTCATTTTGTGCTGTCAAAAATCATAGTGGCACATTAGCAAATAAACTCACTCAGTTTAAAATAAAAAATAAAACTTGCATAGTGCATCAATGCTCCCATGGAACAACACCACTTAAAAATATTTAGTTTATGCGCATTTCAAAGATGTGTGATATGAGTTGATGAAAACTGCAAGAAATTCCTTGAAGAATCCAACAAGAAAAGGGAATTTTATGGATTTATAAACACAAGTGTTATCATCACTAGAAGCTCAATTTTATGTACTTATTTTAGTAACATGAAATCAAAAACAAAGAAGCAGATGTAAAGACAAAAATTTCCATTGTTAGTTCACTAAACAAATATTTAATCAGCACACAAATTCCATACAGAAACTGAAACATGTTATGATGGATGGACGTTCCATCTCTGCAGCAGCTGATCCTGTAGCCTTTTCTTCTGTATGAGGTTGAGGTGGGAGGCATGCGTGTGCGTGGGACAGCGCACCACCACCTTGTGCCCAAACGTATGGATGCGGGCACGGCAGCGCATCTTCCTCACATCTACACAATTCCACATTGTTTGATTGCCACAGGTCGACTCCTTGTTGAAGAGGCAGTCCTTGTACACCAGCTGTGGCATGCCTCTTTTGCTTCTCACAAACTCCAGTTCTCCTGCACAGTGGTCAGTCATGATCTTTACTTAGTCCAGCTCTTGCCAAACTACTTCAACACACAGTGATTGCCAACATGACAGTTATGTTCTCTGAGGCCAACATCTGAGAGTTGCTGGCACGATTCTTCAAACTTTAGTGTTATTTGTGACCCAATGAGGTCACGATTTCTATAAGATTTTTGAGTTTTTGCTTATTAAGACAACACACAAGATGACAGGATTTACCTTTTGCATATACTTTACTTGAAAAGTAACAAGATTTGCGACTCAATTAAAATGTAATTAGTTGATTTTTTTAAAAGAAGTTTTAAAAGAAGCTTTCCAGGGGACAAGCCATAAATCACAACCTAATGTTTGTCAACATTTTTGGCACGTCTACCTCTTAACTCTGAGAACTCTTCAATCACTTAGAACAACCATGGTCTGGTCTGACTTACCATACCCCTTCCTTACTATCCGGCTAACCAACTCAACCAATAACAGAGTGGAGGGATAACCCAGATCTCCTACAGCATGCAAAGGTTAAAACAAGACCACACATTTAAGCCTTCTGATGTGCTACTACAGTGAAGCCTCCTTCCCAGGAAAACCAATACGCATGTGGTACTGTTCTCTCAAGGCACTGGTAGGTTTACATGTCACAGTGGGCAAGCATTTGTTTGTATGGACCCAACAAGGATAGCAACAAAGTAACGACTGCCAATTTTGTCACTGCTTACACTCAAAAATGTCAAAGATTGGATTTTATTTTGTATGGTTATGCACAGAAAGGCTAAAAACTACAGAACCTCCATAATCATTAAGGAATCTTATCCACCTTGGCACTGAGTCAGTTCTTATAATTCCTTGTTGCTGTCATTATTGTTGTTGGTTTTTTCACTCTATTGAATGTTGGATATAAGCCATTACTGATCAGTCTTTCCTATGGGCTATTCACGGTAAAGTGAGCACTTTTGAAAGCCCTCTCATTCGGAATAATAGTCAATAAATATATTTTACTGTAGTCTTAGATGTTAACTTCCAAGTGCAATGGAATATATATACTGTGTTTATTACATACATGAAAATATGTATTTAAAAAGGTGGTTAAAGGATAAAAAAATTTCTGAAAGGAAAAAGCAACTAGGATGTCAAAAGTGCTCACTTTATCGTGAACAGCCTATATCATATAAAAAAGTTTCTTTTGAATGGAAATCAACAAATGCTCAAGCCTTTCAAAACCTGATCACATCTTATTCAATAAATGCAGTAGGCAGTTTTAATCTTAACTGCAGTGTTTTTAGATGTTGAGTTTTGATATGCCAACCTGCCTAAGCCAACAGAAACAGCAAATATTGTTTAGTGAACAAGATTGCACATGCACAGGTGGTCAAACACCTGTAAAAAAAAAATGAGGAGATAATCTGTTGACAGGGAAAGAAAACCATCACTAGATACATACAGTAAAATAAGAAACATTTTATTTTTAAGGGANGAGGAGATAATCTGTTGACAGGGAAAGAAAACCATCACTAGATACATACAGTAAAATAAGAAACATTTTATTTTTAAGGGAACACATTTATAAACATTTACATTTCTCAAACAGTTTAGACAGTTAATTAACTGACACTCTTTTTGACAGGTTACTCGCGCTGCAGCAAATNGAACACATTTATAAACATTTACATTTCTCAAACAGTTTAGACAGTTAATTAACTGACACTCTTTTTGACAGGTTACTTGCGCTGCAGCGAATCGCTTGTGCTGCAGGGAAAGGCCAAGCAACGGACTCGAGAATGAAAAAGACGAAATCCCGAGCATCGGGCCGGTCACACGAAGCAGATCATGTTGCCCAGCTTCTCACGTATGAGCGCAGCATGAGGTAGATGGTTGTGCTCGGCGACGCGCACCTGCACACCTCCATCGACCAGCAGGAGGCGTGCGCGGCACCTCCGCTGCTTGTTCTCGCGGCACACCCAGACCTGGCGGCAGCCCGCGTCTATCGTGTACAGGTTGTAGAGGTAGTCCCTGAACACCAGCTGTGGCTTGCCCTTCCGGCTGCGCACAAACTGTAGCTCTGCAGACAAGGAACAACCTGTGATACCTACCAGCGCACTCTTGTCCATCCAACATTCTTACTCAGCAAAATTACTCACTTCAACATCATGGAAAAAATTTTAACTCAAAGTTATATTGGTTAGGATATGACTAATTTTGTGCCATTCTATTAACAGCATTTGATACATTTTACAGAAAACTGATAAATGTCACTAAAAAGTCAACATTTTTCAAACAGATGGATTTACTGCATTATATTAAATTACAGATTAAACAAATGAATGTATACACATATACATGCACTCTCACACAAGTTTGCTCACTATTTTTTTAATTTTCCCCTTCCCTTCTAAAATAAAGCCTCTCTTTCCTGCTGGAAAAATTATTTCAATAATATAGTTATACAGTTGCAATTATGTTGCAGTAAATGGTTCAAAACAGCAGCAAACTGTAGTTATGTGACTCAAATATTGTGGCCACGAACTACAGAACTACTGTTAACAAATGCAATATTGTGGTCATCAACTGCAGCATTGCAGTTAGCAAATTTAATATTGTGGTTACCAGCAACAAAGGTGCATTTGAGTAACTGCAATATTATGGTCGCAAACTCCACAAATACAGTTAGCAACTGCATCATTTTGGCTACAGCCTGCATAGCTACAGTTGTGTGAATGCAATATTGTGGTTACCAAGTGCAGAACTGCAGTTAACAACTGCAACATTCTGATTACTATCTAAAAAGTTGCAGTTAAAGGACTGCAATGTCGTAGTCACCAACTGTAGAACTGCAACTAACAACTTCAAAATTATGGTTGCCAGATACAAAATTACAATTCGAAAAAATAAAGATGAATAATCCACCCAAAAGTAAAGCATGTGTTTGGTATAAAAGACATCTCACGTAAACACTTTGCACATTCCTTGTATTTCAGTGTTTAACTTACGATGAGAAAGAATTTCTCATTTGCCTGTACTGGTATGAAGCGACTTTTCCCACTGTGCTTTAGTTATTAAGAGTGTTCCTGAACTTAGTACAGAAACTCCACCAGATTGTTCCCCATGAAAAATCATTTGACAAATGTTTTAACAACCTATGTCCGGAAACCACTCCGAAGGGTGGAAAACGACATCTAAAGTAAAAAATAAATAACATGTTCAGTCGTCAAATAAAATGTGTATGGACAACATGCCATTTTGAATTTAGGTACACTAGGTAATATAATGAAAGTGTACAGGATGCAAACATGAGTATTGTATGCACATGTCCGCTTCTACGTGATGTAGGGGTTGCCACCCTCTTGAACAACTAAAATATAATTTGTGTGCGCTTGTAATTACATTTTGAGCACAGAATTATTATTATTATTATTATTATTATTATTATTGACAACAATAACAACAGTAACAATTTGCGAGGAAATATCACATTGTGACTGTTTATTACGAAATGATCATTCAGTGCCTGCAAGACGCAATGGCATGGAAATGTATGGATACATCACTTCACAAACAGACTATTGAAGATGACACTCCGTGCAGTGTTTCCTGCTTCAGGCAGGATCGCCATGGATGAGGAGGCTGCAACTACGAGAGGCCGGCTGCCCCACCCGAGGGACATGTCTTGTCACCTAGTCAGCCCGAAGAATTGAGATGAGGTAAAGTAGCGGCAGACTGAAAACGGGGGAGGAAATGGGTGTGCCCCAAGAAATACCCCTACACCACGGCAGTGTCTGCCAGACTACCCATATGAGAATCCCATATTCGTAACGTCCTGGCTTGCCAGAGCCTGGGAGCGACCTGGTCACCCTAACTGTGGGAGGCGAGTGGCTTATTTACTGAGCCAACCGCGCAGGCCCATAAAACAGTCTGGTACCAAACTGAAATGTAAAAGTAACTAACTTGAATCACTAAGGGTGCCTCAAATATTCCATACTTGAACACTGCTACACTTGCAGCGTATGTAACAACGTACAAAAGGACTCAATAGGCGAAATAAAAAGTATAATAATTATGTTTTATTTCAATTTAATGTCAATAATTACAGATCAAATGTGCGGCCCTCTGCTTCAATGCATCCTCTGGAGCGACGCATCATGGATTGTCTCACACTGTCGAAGATGCCAGGACTTGTGCGCAGTGTCACAGGCTGCGTGTACCAGACTGATGAGCTCCTGCTCTGTTTCACATGTTGTCTCGTACACTTGGCTCTTCAAGTGCCCCCACAAAAAAAAGTGAAGTGGGTTGAGGTTGGGGAGCAGGCAGGCCACGGAACGGGTTTGCAAAGGCCATCCGCTGTTCACTGAAAGTACGGTTCAAATAGTGTCACACTGCAATGGAGTAGTGACGAGGTGCACCATTGAGTTGATACCAGATCCGACCTCGAAATGCGAGGGGAATGTCCTCAAGTAATGCAGGTAATGTATCTTGCACAAACCGCCGGTAACTGTTAGCCGTGAGATGTGGTAGCAGCATGTATGGGCCAAACAAATAGTCACCAAGAATACCTACCCACAAGTTGACAGCAAATCGTTGTTGATGGCAGCGGTCAGTGCTTTCATGAGGGTTTTGCTCTGCCTACATGTGTTGGTTGTAGCAATTCAAAATCCCATCTCTTGTACACGAGGCTTCATCCGTTAACAAAACACACGTTGGAAAGTCATCGTCCATAGCACATGTTTGGAGATACCACTGGCAAAATGCAACTTCATGAAGATAGTCGCCAGGACATATTGCGTGTACCCTCTGTAGGTGATAGAGGTGCAGTAGTTGCTCACGCCACACGCGCCTAACAGACCTGTTGCCAACACCGAATTTCTGCGCAACATGTCATGAGCTTGCAGATGGACTGTCTTCTACAGACCGTAAGACGTCCGCTTCAAACACACTGAGCGCTGCATTCCCGTGTCGTGTCTTTGAACCTCAAACAAAAATAATTCAATATCATCAGAAACATGAATGAAAGGATGAAAATATCACATGCACATTAGCATTCACTGTGACAGTCTCACCTGCAACGAACCAAGTTTCTCGCAGACGGCGATCAACTGCAACAAATGTACGTGGTTTGGCATACATCTCGTGGGATATCGCTTAGCATACAGATGCAATGCAGCTGTTGCACTACCATGGCACACACCATAAACTAAGTGCATATCTGTCTGTTCTGCTCGTGTATACTGCTCCATTGTGAATGTACTATACGGACTACTGTGAAAATGTGACTGACTAGCCGTGTGTTACAATAATCAAGACACATCAGTGATGACATACCAGTTTGTTTTTCAGTGATTTGTAATTGAATGGAGTAATGTACGCACAGTGATGGGTGCTGGCAGCTGCTAGCACTCTACAGAAACTACTGAATAAAGTTTTAAATGTAATGTCTCATCGCCGGAATGTGACGCATGTTTGATTAAATTGATATGCAACATGTAGAGTTTGATGCGTCCACCTTTCCGTTGGTACATAACATCTTTAACATAAACTGTCAAATGGTAACAATAACAAATGCATGTTTGATTTTACAAGGGTCCTCAGTGGCTGTGCGTGCTAAGATACTGCGCTCATGTGGCGACGAGGGCCGAGCCAACGGTTTGAGCCAAGTCCTCAATATGAATCACATTTACAGGCACCGAGTCGACAGCCCAGTGGTTCGTAGTTCAGTAGGCTCTGTCACCATTAGCCACTGTGCATAACCGTGTGACGTAAAACCCAACAATGTTGTTTTACTTTAATTTATTATAACACTTAGCTGTAGATCTAGCACAGACAAGAAACATAATGTCTGAGACACTTGCATTGATTCAGATTGGTTCATTTATGTTTCGGTTCATTACTAGACTGTTCTCTGTAGTGACATACCCATACGTTCCTCACGTTGTCGCATATCTTGCAGGCACTGAATGATCGTTTCAGATACAGTCACGATGTGTATTTTCTCACACATAGTTTGTCAGAGGCGTTTATACCAAGAGAGCTCCCAGTTATTGTTATTGTGTTCAATAATAATAATTCAGTACCAAAAGTGTAATTACAAGCACACACAAATAATAATTTAGTTGTTCAAAGGGGTTGCAACCCCTACATCACGTAGAAGCGGACATGTGTTTACAATACTCATGTTTGCATCCTTTACACCTTCATTAGTTACCTAGTGTACCTAAATTCAAAATGACGTCTGTGCACATTTATTTGACAGAACATGTTATTTATTTCATACTTTCGATGGTGTTTTCCACCCTTTGGAGTAGTTTCCGGACATAGGTTGTTAAGACATTTGTCGAATGATTTTTTTATGGCAGACAACCTGGTGGAGTTTCTCTACTGAGTTCAGAAGCAGTCTGTATAATGTCAAAACAAATATATTTTGCATGCTGGTACATATGATTATTAAGAGCTAATGTAAGTGGTTCAATTTAACCAAAAATTATATATATTCAAATAATAGAACTACAAAACTACGGTTTAGAAATTTTTAAAGTTGAATGTAAAAAATTAAACATAAAATTCAATTGTTTCAGAGGCCACCTTCCTTTTTGCTCTCTTTGAAGTGGTACGAAGGAGGAGGTCTCTTGGGCTGCTTCTCTAGGTACAAAATATGTATCAACACTAGACACTGAGGCATTGCCATTGGCATGATTGGCTACGTTCACAGCAATACCATTCAAATCAATTTTCCCCCAAATTCACATCATTAACATCAACGTATTCATTAAGGTTTGTGGACTTCGACAAATCTGTGCCTCTTTTGAATGAAGTGTTTTTCATTTCTGGTGTCTTAATAGTGTCTGGAAAAAATACCAACATGCATGAAAGCATGCTATGAGAATAAATTGTATCATACAACATAACCACCACAGATATTATTATACTTCAATAACTTCAATGTATAGTACAAATGTTTAAAATAATTTTATTTTATACTTTAATGCTACTATTGGCACATCCCCAAACTACCATCCTTTCTTTCGCAACTCCTTTCAACATTTCTTAATTCCTCCCTAATTTTTTGACCCACCCACTTCTTCACTAATGCAGGAGTAATTTCTTCACTGCAGCATAGTTTAGATTTTGGGTTGTTGGTATCTTCAAAATTGTATTTATATGCATGTCTGAATCCAACCACCACAGTATTATAGTTACTCTTGGTGACTTACTACTGATGTCAGCAACAGTAATATTGCAGTTAAACAACTGCACTTTTGCAGTCAACAACCACAATATTGCAGGTACCCTTGGTGACTGCAATATTGCAGTCAGTAACAACCACAATAGTGTAGTTGAAACATTCAAAGTTGTAGTTTTATAACAGAACTTTTACAGCCAACAACTACAGTATTGCAGTTAATATTGGCAACTGCACAAAAAACAACAATTGTGCAGTTGGTAACTTTATTATTATGGTTAGGTAGCTGTATTTTTTTGTTGACAACTGTAATACTGTAGTTATGTAACTGCAGAAGTAATTGTTTCAACTGCAAACTTGCAGTTATTTGGTGAAAATGACTGCTAAAATAGCTGTGACTTTGCAATTGTTTTTCCTGAAACATCTCTTCCTTTTTTCTAAAAACAAAACATATTCTCACTGGTTTTCAATACAGTCATACTACGTTGACTACCATACTGATAGAAAACTAGTTCAATCAGTTAAGGTATTATTTGTTGACAGTGAACTGTTACCATGTTGCAGTGTCACTTGGGACACAGTGCCCTAGTTGTTAGACAACCTCTGTAGCACTCTACATACATTGTAGCAATAACAGAAACATATATCTATTTTGCACAGACCTGAAAAATATGCATATAACTTTGTGACAGACTTGAAACCCTTGTATGTCTGCATCATTTCTGTGATTGAACAACAATTTGACAAACTCTGGTGGGCTCATGTAATGTAACTAACTTTTAACCATAAAGTGAATGAGCCATAAATCATCATAAAAGGAGATATGGTTACTCACAAAGCATCAACAACTCATCAACTCCAGTTTATGTGGCACTGTTAAGGGTTCCTCCTGCCTGGTGCTTGAACCGCGTTGCAGTGTGTTTGAAATCCTGGTTCTTTGATGAAACTATTAAATGTGCCCCCAGTTTGTTTACCAACAAAAAGACATCATATCCCAGGCGAGGAAGGAATGGTACTTTAAAGTTGCCACCCATGCTGTAAATATTATTTCGGAGTCCTCCAACATAGTTAAAATGGCTTTTTCAGACTGCCGTATCTCAAAACGTACTAGCCGGACACGAGTCAAAACTACGATAGGAGCCTGAATTGAACTTTGCTAAAGACTCTTCATCAGTAAAATGATAGGGTCACTGCTGAAAGTCCCATAGGTACACGCAGATCTACAAGAACACTGCATGCCAGTTCAGGGCCCTGCGCGTAGCAGCGATGGCGCTCTTGTAGCAAATGCTAGTGTAACCGTTATAACTTCCACACGCTTCTAGGCCAAAAAAATGATGCAGGCAAGATGGCTCCTTAAGGTAAATGTAGAGTTAACTGAACTTTTAGATGGTCACCATCTCTAGTAATATTGGATTTTAACAAGCCACAGCAGTGGATGACCTGACCTCATCTACCTGAGAGATGCACTTCAGAAGTATCTCTTGTATTGCTCTCTAACATCCACAGTAGCAAAAAAAGACGTTTACGTGAAGGAAACCTTTAATACCTAACAACAAAATTTTTTGTATGCTCTTCAAATGGGTGCCATACAATTGAATGAAAAATCATGTTTATAATAATAATAAAAATAATAATCTTCATTCTCTTTCACATTCATATGCCAAGAAGGATCTTAAATTTAACGGGTAAGGAATTGGAGAGGTTCATATTAACAACTTTACCATGATTTGTCTGAAATGTGTATGTAAAATTTCTAGGGAAAAACACTCCCCTCAATGCAGCCAGTTTGGATCAAGCCAATGACCTGCACACATGTCAGACACATTAGGGCATGAACTAAATGTTCACACTTCTTACAATGTACATTAGCACTTCTTTGAAAGTTCTAAAAGTATTCTCATCCATCCATCAAAGCAGGCACCTCACATCAACAACTGTTTAAAAGAAAGAAGTGCTACACTTGCTTAATTCTCTAATATGGTACAACAATTCTGCAGAGAGTAGCTACAGAAATAAATGAAAATTTACGTGTGTGCATATGTGGTTCAGCAAACTATTACTATCTTCCATCGTGTCTGAAACATTGTCAGTTAAAATCGTAAAATTTAGGCAGAGATTATGTCAACAAAAAATTATTTGGCTATCCGTTGAGCAGTTCATCAACATACAGTATGTCAGTCAATCAACATATGCTAGTGCTAGTCATAGATGCTGACTTATGGTTTCCAGAAAGGAGGGGGTAACTCTCAAACGTTCTGCGACACTACTAATGCTCATTTAAACCTTATTTCTTTCTTCTCCCCATCCCCTTCTCATTCTCATCCTATGCAATATATATTTGTGCATTCAATAATGCCAGTATGTAACACTTATTTCATGAGGTCCAAGGTTTTATATAAGTTATTTAATATTAACTAATTTTTACTTAATTAATGTTATTTTTGGTTATGTAAATATATATATTTTGAAAGGAATGCAGCAAGCTATCTACAATAAGTTATAAATACTTTCTACAAACTGAATTAGTGACCAACCACTGTTTATCAATCCAGGGGGCCGACACCTATACTGGTGCTTGCCGAACCAAAGTTTGAGAAGAGAAAATACCCTGTACCATACTTGCTGTTTTTAGAAATCTTGCTGTTTTAAGGTTTGTAAAATTATTGTTACATTCCTTAAACTCTGACCATGTGTAAAGATGAAACTAAACCTAACTACTTCAAAGAAATTAAACTTGGGTAATTGTTATTAATGACATGAGCACAGCTGAATGTGAGGCATGTAAAATAGTATTAGAATCATATCAAACATAAATAAGGCTCCAACAACAACTGATATGAAATTGATGTAAAAACCTTACCTAGACAAAAAAAGGAAATAAAACTCTGTCTACAATCAATATTAATAAGAATGGGACAAGTTCCACAAATCAATAATATTCAACTTCAATATTTACAAAACAGAACAAATTCTGCACACACATTTACATCTCTAGATTGGCAGTTCTGTTCTCACTGTTCTGCGCATCAAAAATTATTTTGTAAATTAAATGTTTTTGTTTAAACATAGTTTGCAAAACATGCATAAGAAGATAACTAACTGCATATGATGTGGAGGAGATTTTGAACTGAAAACACAAGAGAGACATATTGTGACCAAACAAAACTTCAGATCTACTTACTTCAGAGCCATTTACAGTCTTTATTCTTATGAACCTGCATGACTTGACAAAACTAGTATGCAAGATACTTCATATTCTGGTTGGCTACATTACAAGTTTCCGTGGGAAACTAAAATATGACCATCTTATTATGCTACGTAACACAGTTATGCCGAGCTGTATGCTTGTTGTGAAATATTGTCATTGAGACTCAACTGTTCATTTTTTTTATTAAATGTGTTATGCAAATTCTACATCTGTTATAGATGGAGTCCTTTCCATGCGTAATTTAGATTCATTTATTATATCAGTGCTGGCTGATGAATGCGTATCAATACAAGCTTGCTTATTTACTTCTGTAATTTTAATATCTTAAATAGCCAAAGGGATTAGGTAGTAAATATGCTGTCAAGTGTGACTATCCAGTTGCATTTTGAAGTACCCAACGAATGTCAAAATGGAGCCAAAGAATTTCAACAAATAAATAATTAACGTAGAAAAACTTGTGCCAACTTTGTTCATTACTATGCAGAATCTGCAAACACCTAAGTAAAGGTAATAATAAAAAAAATTATTCATGAATACTTTATTTATTTCTGCATTAGTTACATACACTACAAGTATTAAATATATAGCAATATTTTTGTTATCATATAGTCTTTTATTTGAAAAATAATTTGATATTAGCCAAGATAACAATTGTAAGCTGACAATATAAACATGACGAATGAGACATATCACAAGAAAAACAAAAACAGAAAGGGCACTACAAACACTTTTGTCAGAATTGTAAACTAAAGTAAAACAAAAACTATTCTTTCTGACACTGGAATGCTAATACTTGCTACAGAAAACTTAGTGATAATAGCTATGAGGAACATTTTTTTTTTAAACACACCCTTAGCATTCACNTATTCTTTCTGACACTGGAATGCTAATACTTGCTACAGAAAACTTAGTGATAATAGCTATGAGGAACATTTTTTTTTAAACGCACTCTTAGCATTCAATGCAGATCTCCCTAAAAGCAGAAGGCAAGATTCAACACAGAAACTAGCATGTTCATTAACAGCTGCCACACACCGGCAGCACACATGGCATTAAACACATGGAATTAACAATAGTCGTAAAATCCAAGTCCAGCTTTGTGCAGTATTTCAAAAAATTTCCCAATCTTTCCAACCCATTTCAATAAATATCCATTATCGTAAATTCATGCTATTCTTACGCCACAGCTTCACACCTGCATCAAGCGATGAGGGTAGTGCCAAACCATGAAGTTGGCAGAGCAATAAGAAATTATGGTATTTACAGTGGGACCATGATGGGGCAGCTAGAGATGCACCACGTCAATCAGGCATATTGTAGATCCACCGTCTGTGGGAGTCAGAGTGCAAAAATATCTGGCAACTAAGAGCACTGCTTTAAATACCAGAACTGAGTCCTAACATCCATGGGAGGATGAGGGGTGTCATCACAGGGGACATGACCAACCCCCCCTCCCAACCATTATATTAACATGAAACAGTTCTGTTTCTGTGAATGTTTTTAAAGTGAAATGAAATAATATCAAAATTGTTAAAAATACTGATGTTATTGATGTATTTAATATTGTTCCCTAAAATTACGAGGCAGTGTCGTTCCATGTCACAAATTGAAAGTCAAGACTGGCACCTGCACCATTGGGAAAATTACTCCTCATCTACCCCAAAGGGACCACGGTGGTGTAGCGGTCAGGTTACTCACCTCCCATCTAGGTGAACTGGGTTCGATTCCCGGCGGGGTCACTCCTGGATTTTCGCCTGTGCAAACAATGCCGCTGGTCAGTGGGTTTTCTCGGCATTTCCTGTTTCCCCCACCCTTGCATTCTGGCGCTGCTCCATTCTCAACTCACTTCGCCCTCATCGGCTCTCAAGACCTTGGCGTTAAGAGCCGCCCAAATCTCTCCATTTCATTCCATTCCATTCTCTACCCCAAACCAAAATTCAGATTCACTCCTGTGCACATGTGACTGGATGCTCCCACGAGATCGCCTAACCACTGGAATATGCTATGTGGTTTGGAACCTCAATTACAAGCGCGACTTTCACAGATGCTCTAACTGGGTGTGACAGGTTGTTCCGACACTTGCGACTTTACTTCGCATTAAAACTCCACTGCTGGTCATTTACTGTAATATTAATTGTAAACCGTTGTTATAATTGTGAATCTGAATCATAAGCTCCTTTTCAGCAATATGACTGGTGTAAATACATCACAGCCATTATCATGACTGTTAATGTTTACCAAAGCTATGCTGTCGGCCGTTTTTATGACTTGCTGCAATATAGTTAGTTTTCCATTCTTTTCCAAATAATAAAAATATTTTATGGTATTGTTGTAATTAAAGCTGCAGCTGCTACTCTAGCATATGAATAAGTATGAATTTCAATGACTAAATAGGTAAATTCAAGATAATACATTTAAAGTTTCTAATTATCTCTACTTTCCTATAACGAACTTCCTCAGGATTATATTCTGAATACAGTTATGATACCTACATTGTAATTTTTCATACATCAATACATAATAATGCTGTTATTTTTTAATGTACACAAGTGATTCCTAAATATTATGGTATGTTGTACATCTTATGACCTGTCTCGCTAGGATTCTCACTAGATGCTAAACCAAGTGTAAGGAAACTATAAATAAATAACACATCCAACATGTTTCTCCTGACCGACAATGAGTGTAAATGATGGGTTGGTAGCTCATGTAGACAGTTACATGGAGAAAGACTACAAACTGCTATTAAACGGACAAGGATCGAAGTGAGGATCTGAACAGCTGATGGCTATCTGAGATTATGGTTGTTCCAATCAGTTTACCATCGTGACACCGGCAATTGACATTACAAATTCTGTACTAAATGCAGCAAAAATCCCTATTATGTAAAAAAAATGTGCAGTGGGAATTTCAGAAGATGTGTGTGTGTCTATTAACAAGTACCAAACTTTGAGTACTCACAATCCTGCCTATTCCAATTTATTCCAATTTACAGAATCACATTTGCCAAATACATCAGATAATTAATGATTCAAAATTTCTTTGGGCAAGTTGAATAGATGTAAGAGGTTAATGTGAATACGAAAAAATAGATTTTAGTTTACTAATACTTCCAAATCTCTCACAAAATGAGATTACGTTATAATGTAGTCTTTATTTTATTTATGAAGTTAATTAATCTGACTTTTCTACAACAGGAAATAGTTATGTAGGCACAAATAAATTTCCCCTAATTCTAATAGCACCAGTCAACCATTCCAACTGTGCCTTTTAGTAACAGACATTTATTAACAGTTTTACTCATTCAGTACGATTTAAGATCATTTACTTGCATACATATAGGATAGATTCTACACATTTTATCTCTTTGAAAACATCATAAGAAATACGAAATAACTGAGGTGAACATGGTTCTGCCTAAAGGATAAACAATAATATGTGTATCCAAGTAGTTTTGTCAATATCAGGTTTCTTGCTGTTTACTTATTTTTTGAATATCACAACGACCATAGCTGTTTTTCCTCAAATGAGAAATATCCCTCATGATATGCTGGAATTAAAGATAAGGTCTATAAATGGCACTAAAATAAAACAAAACCCTATTTACAATGAAATCTATAATGTCGTACCGACCCGCTAACATGGCTGGTTTTACTCCCCATACAACTACAGTTTTGGTAATTATGAATAAAATGAAATGCAAAACCATTATAACCTGTTTCTGATGAACTCTGACTTCATTCTTCCTTACAGATATTTAGCAAACTTTTTTTGGTCAACTATAATGCTCAACATAAATTTTCCTTCTTTTACACATTTCTGCATTTTGCAAAATTATTTCTGAAGTCCTTTGAATGTGTAAACAAGGCTTCAACTTCAGCAAAAAAAGACTTATATTTATAAAAACTATTCATTTACCAATTACTATTAATAGCAGGGTAATAATGATGCGTATGGAAAGATATAGCCATGGGTGGGGATCTCACCCAATAACAGGCTTTTGAAATAGGACCCTAAAGTGCTCATCTATCCTGAAGGGGTATGGAATGAAACCCAATGATGGAGCAGCAATGGAATGCACACGCTGCCATATTTCCCAAAAGTGAAAAATTTAGGCATAACCGCATCCACAGTGGCGTAACAACTAGGGGCTGAAGGATACACATTGCTCCTCCCTAAATTTAGTAAAGGGCACAAGAACTACATTAAATGGGCACACACACTGTTTTTCTACGCTGAAATGCATTTATATTTTTTATAAAACCTCTAATGAATTGTTTTTTTTTATACTCACATACATCTTTGCTTCTGAGTAATAGACTTTTTGCTATATTTTATGCAACATGTAATTTAGGTTTTGATTATATCAAAATGAAATTTATAAGAGAAGCAAATTGTCTTATGTCTTCTTGTCTAAAGAGTTGCCCACTCCACAGTTGGAGACACTGTTCGCCACTGCCCACCCGCAATGCAATGGTGACAGGCCAGTGCTCTAGTTGCTCTGCAGGGTTTCTACAGCAGAGGACGAGGATGGTCCCTGACCACGCAACCCTACATGAATAGAGCTCTTTCCCTCGAAACGTTATCACTGCAGTGGTCCTGTTCGTGTGTGGCATGGTTGTGCTCCGCATACTTCACCGTGACGTGCGGCCCCTGGGTGAAGATGGCAGAATTGCATTTGGTCTTCCAGTACTCACGGCACTTCCAATAGATCCTGCCGTCCGGGTACTTCATGTGGAAGTTGTAGATGCCGCCCGCAAATACCACCTGTGGCTTCTGTCTCTTGCTCAACGTGAACCTGAAAGCTTCAGAGAAAAAAATACGTTATTCCCGTCGTCAACAATGTCCTGCATGCTAACGGCGTCATATGGATAATGATCAAGATCATGTGCAAAAATATGGCATAATGATTACATTCACGAACAAATGTTTCATGCTCTGTTATTACATGTGTGGAGTTGTGAATGTGAACACATGGTGTGCTCAAGTATGTCACAATGACAGATTTTCAAACAATGGTGCTTACATCATTATTAGACCAGGTGCTAAGTTGCTGTGTAACGATTTTTCACTGTAATTGAATTTGCTCAAATGCAAATGAACAAATGCTGGAGTGAGCACAACATCATATATCATATAATGTGATATACCTTTTTCACTCGAAAACATGACATCTTACACTTTGAAATAATCACACTTAACTTCTCATGACAGAAAAGGCTACTGCAAATACAGAATTACAGTTTCAAAAATGCAATACTACCCAGTTAGTTTAGATATTGAAACTAAATTTTCCCAAAACTCCTAATACAAAAACTATTTGCAGTTATAAGAGAAACACTGCTGAATGCTCCAAAAATATTTCCAAATGATTCACAGATGTATTTCACAGACCCCCAGTAATTAGTGCTAGGGACTGTGATATTTATGGGAATTTGAGGGCCTGTCTCCCATTACGCAAATGCAAGCTAAAACTACTCCGTCACAGCGGCAACAAAGATAACTGAAAAATTGGGTTAATTTCTGGGGCGGTATCATCTATTATGTCACAAGAAGTCAAGATAAAAACTTTTACAGTAGTAGATATACACATTCCATCATTCTGAATAACCACCCATCACAAACTGCTAGGGCTTTCTGTTCTTCATATGCTGATATAGAGTATTTTGAGTTCCCTAACTTGAACCAGTCCGACCATCTTATCTAATGGTTAGAATGTTCCAATGGTCTTGGGTTCAATTCCAAGCTAGGTTAGTTTTTAATTTTCTTAAATTACTGAGAATTGTGCCGTCTTTCGACCCTCATGCTGCAGACGGTCATGACACACCATTGCAGAATTGGCTTGTCTCTGAAACTGTAGGGGTGCCTGCGCAGGTTTCACCCTGTAACATTCCCAGCATTACTACATCCATAACTGAGCAGCACAAAATCATCAACAGCTTCATGAGCTGAATGCCGGCATAAGCCAATAATATTATGCCTTTCAGTTTGTTTCACTACAGATTATAGACGTGTGGAGCGGAGCCATATTGTAACACTAACCACAGATGTGGCCAAGGTTAGGCAGGTGTTCTGGAAACAGGTGGTTCCATTCTGCTAACCCTAATTTAACTTGCCAAGGCTAACGCAGATGAAGCTGTGAAGTTTCTTCAAAGGGCACTCAAGCCCATCTTCCTCCAGTTCAACAAAACGAACAAATAAAATTTAAAATATAGAGAACCTCACTCTATTTATTGCATGTTTTGTGATTTTAAGCTAAAAGGGAAAATATTAGTTTGTTTTAACACTTTCACAGTGGGAGATCCTTTGAGTATCTGGACCACCCTGTGCTCAATCCTATGACACTAACATAAAATATTCAGCATTCACTCAAATAAGCTATGACATACCCACAAAAAACAAGCAAAACAATTTTCTTAGTCAGCATAAACAATGCCATTACACTTTATCACAGTAATAATATTTACTACATCACAAACCAAAATTAATAAAATATGTACAAAATAATTAAGTGTAGTAAGCTTTATGAAACACTTCTTTTATGACAAGATTATTGCACACAATAGTGATATGACTGTAAAACACATACTGTAACAGTTCTTCAAACATTTATGACAACAGCAAATAACATCACTCATGCACAATTTTATTTTAATTATTACTTCCATTTGAAATAATGTAAACTAAAATAAGCACCAGAACATAGGCAGCAAGTGGAAAAAAAAGTTCAAAATGATGTCAGTCAGACACCAGTTACCTTTAATACAAAACTTTTATTATTCTACAAATAGTCCGTACAAACAGTGCTGCTTGGATACTGAACCATTATTTTGATTTTATTACTGTAGCATTTATTTATAATAAACCTCTGTTATAATATGAAAGCTTATCCCATTTTCCTTATTAATAACACACCTTCACTTTACCCACAAATCTGACTGTGGAAATTAAATATACCGTGTTATAAAGAGCTCACTAATGAAGAGTAAAACTTGTTTGGTCCCTTTCTGAATATTATAACACAAATTACTTTTTGAAACGATTACATCCTAATTACATACTATAATGAAATGAAGTTACATTTTGAATGCACAAACTCTTCTCCTGTAATAACATGGTAATGTGTAGCTAAATAAGCAGTTCCAGTTCAATTAACGTGTGTAATAATGTCGGGAAATAACACCATCCAAAACAATTTCTTATTTATGAAATACTTTCCTTACTTCTGTTGTATAGCAAACATAAAGCTGAATTTATTTAATTTGATTACGGCACTTTAATTGTATACATGAATGCTCTTTTTGTGTTTAACAAACATGCTGTGTGGAATAAAGCAATTCCGTATGCATATATCCTTACTACATGTGTGTCAAGCATGGAAAAGCAATTTTAAAAATGCCCAGTTTCAAATATAATTATGTATTTAATAAGTTCACACCATAGCAGGATTTTTTTAAATTCTTGTGTACATAACTTAAATTTCTCAAAAAACTCAAGAGCTATGCAATAATATTTTACCAAGAAAAGAGGTACGTACAGTTGAAGTTTTTCTCACCCATTTCACACATTTGAAGTTTTTCTANGTTCGGTGACTCATCGTAACGTTACCGAGCGTTACACTTTTTCATAAGTGACTCCCAGCCGCAACCTAATTTAAGACGTTGTCACGTCAAAAACACAATATCTGTCACTGCAACGAATATTCATTAAACATATTTTTTTAGTAATGCGAGAGCGTCTTTATTTATCAAGCGCGTTATTAATTTCCTTGTGGTTCGTCTAATTACATTTATTAATTGTAAAACTGCGACGCTAGCTCCACCGCGTCGTTCGTCTTTGGAATTGCTTCCATGCAAGGTGGCTTTCTCCTTGGCCGGCTCGGCTCCCCTCCTGTTTCCTCCCCTCATTTCCCTCCCTTGATTACCCCTCCTCGGTGACTCATCGTAACGTTACCGAGCGTTACACTTTTTCATAAGTGACTCCCAGCCGCAACCTAATTTAAGACGTTGTCACGTCAAAACTCAAGAGGAATACAATAATATTTTACCAAGAAAAGAGGTACGTACAGTTGAAGTTTTTCTCACCCATTTCACACACTTGAAGTTTTTCTCACTCATTTAATATTAGCAATACAAATTTTTTGTAATTCTCGCGGTTAAAGTTAGTAACTTTTTATTTTTAATGTCACTATTATGAAACAAAATTTAGCTTATCAACTTTAATATCTATTATTAACTTCTCCCCGATCATGAACACTAACATTTACAAACAACATTTTCTGTGCTTCAAAACTGTCCATGTGACTTCACAATCTAACTACTTTGTGTTAAATCCAGACACACCAAAGGTAACCACACAATTACAGCCATGGTACTATGATAGGCTTATAAATAATACACTTTTACATATGACACAACATAAAAAGTATAAATTATATCTGTAGATCTACATATACATATTTTAATTATAAATACTCGTAATTATAATATATAAGTGCGATAAAACTTCTCGGCATTGTTCATGTTCCTTATACATTTAGTCGGCAAGTAATTCATCAAGCAAAAAAAAATACAAATTGCAGAGAAAAGAATATTTAACATCATAAAATAAATATTCTTACTGAACCTAAAAAAGTAAATGAAATATCTTCAACACTGAAGAAGTAAGAAGGCAACGTTCTTGGGTCTAGAGAGTGATTATATTTACACTATCATCTCTAACAGGTATGTGTACAGAGGTAACATAAATTATTTAAAAATAATGTACTTGTGTAAATCTTACAATGTGTGTTAACGTATTTACCTGCGTATCACCCACTCATGTGTAAGAACCTGCACCCCATATTTTAAACATTCTCCTAAAATATTTTTTATAGTCAGCTCATAAACTTGTGTTTCTGTGCACAGCTGTGTTACACAACCTATACAAATAAAATATGGCATGGGCTATACCATATTTACTCAAAATAAACACCCACATTTTTTTTTATAAAAGTGGCATCCTGGAACATGGTGGGCATTATATTTGAGACTTGGGTTGTTTCGCTTCCCAGTGAAGCATCTGCTGTTTCTCGCTGGGCAATCAATAACACGGGACAAGCTGTCAAGGGTAGCAGGTACAGTCTGAGCATGACACCAATACAAAAAATAACACGAGCTAGATAAAATGTCACATGTCACATGTTCAGTGTAAATATGTTTACATACAGTAAACGTGTCACAATTTTTTCTAATGTAATCAGTTTGTAAAAAGCTACTTCGAACGAGGACTGCTCACATGCTCCTCAGCGACATGCAAGCAGATCTGCCTAAATGCCGCCCACCCACTCCACTCCGATAACAGCTATTTGTTTTGTTCCCGTTAAAACCATTACTGGCATAGCCATTACTGGCATAGCCATTACTGGCATAGCCATTACTGGCATAGCCATGTGCACATTGGTGGAGGAAAAAGCAGTCTGTGTTATGACAAGCCCGACTGTTATCTAGTCCTATAATTTCCTCCAAAACTATTAATATCCATATAAGACCCACACCCCTANGTGACAAGCCCGACTGTTATCTAGTCCTATAATTTCCTCCAAAACTATTAATATCCATATAAGACCCACACCCCTACTTTACAAATTTGTTTCTGAGAAAACATGTGCCGGGTGGTACATTGGTAAATAAGAGTATTTTGAATGAAATGCAAAAGATGAAAGCAGACAAAAGCATGCTGTCAAATCATCATGTAGTGTGCACAGACAGGTTAGTTAGACAACTGTTATTCACAGAGTGGACTTTGCTTGTTAATAACACTGAACATACAAACATTTTTTGGAAGTTCTAAATTTTACTATTATACCCAAGGAAAAAAATTTGTTGATGTCTGTAGAATATAACTCCTCTATAGTGTGGATGGTACATGGCCGGTAGTTTCAGGTGTACAAGGAGCACCGAAAGCTCTCATGCAGTGTATGCATTATCACAAACTACTTGGATACAGGTGTTCGTGACTTGATTAACTGTTTCATATTCCTCCATCCAGTATCACTGCGAGTTCTTTTGAAGTAAAGTGTCAAGCTCTGTCATGTGAGTAGGACATATAGTCTCTAAGCTAATTTCACTGTATCATAAACTACCGCAACTGCTTTGAGTTTCTGGGTAACTCTGCTACTACAACGGAGATGACAAACTCTGGTTGCAGGACATTACTCTGAGGATATATTCCAGATAATGAAGTTGTCCTTCTCAGAGGCATGTTCCCCCAGATTGCATGCCCAACTGCAGATCTCCAATTGCTCTAGAACCAGGCAGAAGTGTTCTAGTTTTCAGAGTAGACAAAAACGCCATTTATGTAATCAAAACAAAACCTTCCTGCATAGCTAGTAAGTANGTGTTCTAGTTTTCAGAGTAGACAAAAACGCCATTTATGTAATCAAAACAAAACCTTCCTGCATAGCTAGTAAGTACTGACATTACCAAAAGGTACTCTTTAGTTTTTTCCAACCGAAGGACAAGATATTGAATTGGAGCAACTCACCATCAAGTGATGTAACTCAGTTCCATGATGATAATGCAAAATTTCAGTCCATCAACCATCTTGGACACAAGAACAAGCCAGGAGTTGTAAGGGGAGTTGGTAGGTTCCGCAAGTCCCTGCTTCTTCATTTCCTGAACTTGTGNTTTCAGTCCATCAACCATCTTGGACACAAGAACAAGCCAGGAGTTGTAAGGGGAGTTGGTAGGTTCCGCAAGTCCCTGCTTCTTCATTTCCTGAACTTGTGCTTCAATGATCTACTACTTGGCTATATATAGTAGATACAAGATAAGTCACTCCAGAGCAGATATGTATGAAAGGTGTTTTACAAGGCTGATTAAGAGGGATTAACNAGTAGATACAAGATAAGTCACTCCAGAGCAGATATGTATGAAAGGTGTTTTACAAGGCTGATTAAGAGGGATTAACTTTGAAACACCACAGGCTTTGACACAATATCCCTTGGTAACTAGCTATGTGCTTGCCGTTCTCGTGCTAGTTGACGTATAGCAGAGGCACCCAGTCAGTTTATAAGCAGCAATGACTTGCAAACATAAATGACGTCAGTGGGGTTATTACATTGGCTTGGAAGAATAAAGTTATTTCACCGCAGCCATGGAGTACATGAAAGTATCTTGGGTCCCATTGTCCAAACTTAAGCTTTTTGGGTGGTTAATGGCATCTTTAATGGTGATGGTTTCTGTTACCTCGCTCCTCACAATTTGCTCGGGCTGGTTGGGTTGTCTCCAATCCTGACAGTACCGAGCAAGGTGGCACAGTGATAAACCACTGTGCTCACATTCAAGTAGGGCCTGGGTTCAATTCCCAGTCTGGCGATCCTGACTTTCCAAAATCACTCCATGTGAATACTGGGATGGTTTCTTACTACAGGCAGTGCTAATTCTTTCACCGTTCCACCTTGTTTGATCAACTAGATCCGTTTCAAATGACCTCACTGTCGACAAGACGTTATGCCCTAACTACCTGCCTACCTACCAATCCTGGAAGCAGTGTTTCCTGTATTGGTATATAGTAGTTTGTGTGGAACAGAGGACGATGATAGCAGTTCCAATGGTGGGAGACAATCAAGTATCGGTTCACATTGAAGTCATCAATACTGTAATATCGCAAGCAGATGTTTGTTGACAGTGTACCAGGCCATTGTGGAGGAGGTGCAAATTTGAACAGTACCAGCATTTTAGTATTGCATAATTTTCCTTTTTATTGCGTGTATAAAATCTTTAAATATATTCTGTAACTTGTGAAAAGTGGTGCTGGAAAAATATATGGAGTGTAGGGGCCTTGCTCTCGAGACTTGGAGACCGACTCTTAGTACCAATAATAGATCACAGCAGCATGAAAGACACACCAGGAAAATGGTGAAGGGCTTGCATCACCCACTAACCCTCCAGTCCAACCAAACAGTGGAGCCAGCAGACAACTCTCACTGTACCACAGGGAATGAGAACAGACAGGAGTATCACACAAAGAGGTGCCAATGGACACCAAAAGCAGAATGCTACCATTGGTATGATGTGAGTGTCTCCAGCACCAACCACATGGTGCAAGACTAGAGCTCAAACTACGGAAGCAGCTACAACCCCAGACCCTGATGTGCGAGGACCACTATGGCAACCTCACAGAAATGCCAAGGCAATCAACGGCTAGGCACTGACCATTGGAGAGATCAACATCAACCATGCATAGCAGAATGGCGGTGATGCAACACGATCAAGGCCTGACCTGACTCCTGCAGCTTGCGGCCATCAGGGCATATCTAGAGCAGAGTGGATACTCAGTCTGCCCACAGCTCTATACTTTGCTGAGCCATGCTAATACTGGACCACCCTATGTGGAAGACAAAGAAGGGTGGCCCCAATGAATGGCAAGGGTAAACTCACCACAGACCCCTGACCAACCCTGAGCACAGTGCACCCATACCCTACAGCACGTGAGTCTCCAAAGCAGTTTCCAGTATCATCAGCAGCCAAAATGGTGGCAATGAACCCCAGAAGTGAGAAACTGGCCCTGTGGCCTGGGTATATAGTGTATATATAGGACTCGCAGTCCTCAGTTCGAGGCTGACTCGTGCGGCTCTCCAGCAGAAAGTCACTCTGCCCGGATGCGCTCCGACACCGCTAGCATCTTGCTCCAGACGAATCACTGCCCGTCAGTAGTATTTGCTCACCTTCAGCCAACTACGTCCATGGACCAGCCGAACAGCTGTCTCACAGCTTACACGCATTCAGTCAGTACGAGTCCGAGTATACATTGACTTGGGGTTACCCTCACCCCCCACGCCACCGCGTCTACCGTGACTAGGGACTGCACTTTGGTTGGTATCCTAGGTCAGCCCCTCAGGCCACAGTCAGGGTACAGGCTGGCTTATGTATGTTTATTGCTTCAACAATAAACAGGCATAAACTAAGCTGGTTGTGTTATCCTTTCCAAGCACTTTCTTTCTGCACCTAGTTCCTGCTATTTCCTGTTTTGCCCTATTTCCACCTATGCTCTTCAGGAGCACTTACGTGCCAAATTCCAATAACCTAACCAACTCCACTCAGAACCTTCACCTCCTTGGAGAAGAGGTTCTCACTCAACTGTTGCCACCATTCTGTGGGTGTTTAGGTCTGCCAGCGACTTCACGCCCAGCTAGCCAATTGCGAAGATCAGCAGTCGACACCTACAGGGAGCTCTGTCTTTGCGTGATACATGGATCTATGGCGACTTCCCGCCTTCCTGTGTAACATGGGAGCAGACTCCCCAATTGTACTGCTGTCACCTACAGTCAGGAGCTTCGGTCTGCCGGAAAATTTCCGGCCTCCAAGTTTCTTGTCTGGAGACCAGCAGTTAGGCCTTCATCATAGCCATATCCTCCACTTCCTGTCTCCTCTAAGATGTACCTACCTCTACTGGAAACCCACTATCAACCCTTCTAAACTACGCCCTTATGCCATGCCACAGGACTGGGTGGGATACGGCGACCAAGCAGGCTTTAGCCTTTGTAGGTAATCTAGTAGGGGAAGGGCAGGGTGCTGCCAGGATGTACACCTGGAAGCGAGAAGAGGCAGCCAGAGAAAGGGGAACACTGTACACTGCTACCAGCAGGGATCGCATTTTGCAGTTCGATTTGTTGTGGCACAGACCATGAGCTATTTCACCTCTGCCACCTTTCAAATACATTTTTGAAACATGACAATAAAACACAGTAGTCAAAAATGTGAAAACATGCAAACACTTTACAAACAATGGCTATAGAAAGTACAGCATATTACATCTCGCTTAAAATGTCATTATACAACTCAATTGGTAATGTACATATGAATGTGTACCAATATGTAATTAGAAAAAAGTGTAACAAACTCAACATCTTCAATGAGTGTACATTTAGAAAATCTACTTGATAATTTCAGCCACAATTACATTGCTACTTCTTGAAGAAATTGTGTTTCTGCCAGCGCTTCTTTTCGATAATGTCAAGGTGAGTGAAATGGTTGTGGGAGGCACCCCGCATCTCCACGTTCCCATGGTCTGTGATTAAACGTGCACGGCACAATAGCCTGCGGTAGTCGCGACACACCCACGATTGCCGTCCGTCCACCATGGAGGAATCCAAGTTGTACAGGAAGCCTGCGTAAACCAGCTGCGGCCGGCCTTGCAAGGTCTCCAGAAACTCCAGCTCTAGAAAAAGATTTCACATTTGTCACAAAACAGTTCATTCCACAAGAGAACCAATAAACATACAATTCTGAAATAAGTACGCATGAAGACAGATCTTGAGACAAATTGCAAGTAATAAATCTTCTACGTTTCTAACTGTACAAGAAAAGTATCTGTTAAAAAAAATTAATAAATATCAACAAAGTGCTGGAATGGAAACTTGACCTACCTTGTAAAGAATATAAAATAAAATGCTGACGTGAGCTCATCATACTTTAACATTTTAAGAGTGACAGTAGCAGAATGACACTAAGACAAAAAGCACTGCATCTACTAAAAAAAAGTGAGAAACTGACATTACATTCCGAACACTACCATTGCACAGAAGAATTTTTTTGGGGAAGGGGGGATTGGAAAAGAGGAGAATGGGGCAAGAGGTCAAAGCGAAGATAACTCAAGACAATTGAGGAAATAATGTTCCTTCGCTGTTTAGTCTATTATTGAGTATTTATATTTTACATGATTCCTTCTGATGTTTATTAAATTTATTACCACCCAAGTAACAAGTTATTTTTATTTATTACTTAAAAATAACATTACAAAAAAATTAACATAGAACTCGAAAATTTCACAAAAAATCTCTGCTTTACAGAGTATTTACAATTGTTTTTTTGCCACTAGTACAAGTTAACAATCAGTTTTTTTTTTTTACAAATAAGATCAGTACCATATTTAATGGCTATGAATCTCTTTATACACCCCTGGCCATTAAAACAACAAGAAGAAATATGTGAGCTATCAAAACTAGATTTATTGTTGGACAGAATACCTAATATATACAGGTAACATGATTGCCCTTGTAGTTCAATAGGATGCACAGAACATAGGGAAATCAGTACTGTGAGATCCCGCCTTAAGGGGAAAATAACCACAGCTACATGAAACGGCATTGAGAGGAAGAGAATTTTGATGTACGTCTGGTGTGTCTCCGCCCATGTTGTTTTGATGCATGCCCAAAGTTTGTCCGTTGTGGCTGCTGGTGTCATGTGGAAGGCCAATCCTCGTCTGACCATGGACCACACGTTTTCAAAGGGCGAGAGATCCAGTGAATGCGTAGACCATAGAAGCAGTGTGACATGGTGGTCATCCAGGAACCGTCAGATGTGTGTTCCATACAGTCCTGCATTGTCCTGTTGGTACAGGGCCCCAGGCTAGCCTTGAAGATAGGGAACAAAAGGTTCAAACACCTCTGTGATGTAATGGTTGCTGGCCAGCCAGCATACTAGCAATGCGGATTAGCACAAGGAGGGCTAGAATCTGTTGGCACCCCATACCATAACTCCAGGAGCTGGGCTGGTATGACGGGACTAAACTTGGCATGCACCAGGGTGCCGCCAGACATGGATGCAACCATCACAGTGCTTCAAGTAGAAATGGGATTCCTCAGAGAAGACAATGGCATGCCATTCATCCCTCCAGGCCCCACATTCCAGGAACCATTGCAGCAGCAGGCACCTATGGTGAGCAGTCAGTGGCAACTGCAGTAATGAGCACCTGGACATGATGCCCTGATGCCACAGATGGTGATGCACCATGCGTATGGACACAAACTGATGTGCCACATGCCTGAACTCCTGAGTAGGTGTGTTTGATGTGGCTGTATGGACCATAATAACCACGTGCACCAGCAGTCTGTCCTCACACTTTTTGGTGCGACGGGGTCACTGGCTTCCTTTATGCCACTAAGTCCGTCACTCTTCAACCCACTGATTCATATATGCTTCATTGTGGTTGCAATTCTTCCAATGCGAGGACCAACTTTTCTGTAGGATAGTCCACAGTCCCAATAGGACAAGATTCTCATGCGGTTAAAGGTGGAAACGCGTTTGTATGGTTGTCATGTTCTTCAATGTGGTATTCTCACACTTTCTGTGCATACGAACAACAGGGAAACAATGGCACTACCTCTCAGTGGTTCCTCAACCTTCATTAATATACCGCTTATTAGTGTCACCATTGGCCCACGTGCTGCGCTGNCAGCGCTGCTCAGCTGAATGAATAATCATGTCATTGCCCAAACTGGGACATTCAAATAAGTCCTTCTTGGTGTTGCAATTTAAATGGCCAGCAGNCTGCGCTGCTGAATAATCATGTCATTGCCCAAACTGGGACATTCAAATAAGTCCTTCTTGGTGTTGCAATTTAAATGGCCAGCAGTGTATGTTCCATTTTGATACATTGGTTGATGTGGCACAAGTTTTTACATTGTTACTGGAGCTACAGATTAAAGTTTGACAATGTCATAAAATTTTCCAATAAACAGGTAGCACTAATATGAAAATTAAACATACTAATTTTTACATACAGCATTCACCAGAACAATGACAGTGCATAATTATAATATTCCTAAAAACCAAATCTTTTGATTTTTACTGATGACACCCAAGTTTAGAACATTATTACATTCACAAATTACATAAATACCAAAAAATATATATAACTGTGTAACCATGCTTATACACTGGAGAGCCAAAAAAAACTCGTATAGGAGTGCATATGCAAATAACAGAGGTATGGACCCAATCAGAGTAATACGATGCGGTCGGCAGCGACTATATAAGACAACAAGCATCTAGCAAAATTGCTAGATCGGTTAATGCTGCTACAATNACTCGTATAGGAGTGCATATGCAAATAACAGAGGTATGGACCCAATCAGAGTAACACGATGCGGTCGGCAGCGACTATATAAGACAACAAGCATCTAGCAAAATTGCTAGATCGGTTAATGCTGCTACAATGGCAGGTTATCAAGATTTAAGTGAGTTTGAACGTGGTGTTATAGTCTGCGCACGAGAGATGGGACATAGCATCTCCGAGGTAGCAATAAAATTTGGATTTTCGCGTACGACCATTTTACAAGTGTACCGTGAATATCGGGAATCCAGTAAAACATCAAATCTTCAACATCGCAGCGGTCGGAAAAATATCGTGAACGAACGGAACAAACGATGACTGACAAGAATCATTAAACGTGACAGACGTGCAACCCTTTCTCAAATTGGCGCAGATTTCAATGCNTTACAAGTGTACCGTGAATATCGGGAATCCAGTAAAACATCAAATCTTCAACATCGCAGCGGTCGGAAAAATATCGTGAACGAACGGGACAAACGATGACTGACGAGAATCATTAAACGTGACAGACGTGCAACCCTTTCTCAAATTGGCGCAGATTTCAATGCTGGGGCATCAACAAGTACCAGCGTGCGAACTATTCAACGGACCATNAGCGTGCGAACTATTCAATGGACCATAATTGATATGGGCATTTGGAGCCGAAGGCCCGCCAACACCGCCATTGGACTGTTGATGACTGGAAACACATTGCCTGGTCTGACAAGTCTCGTTTCCAATTGTATCGGGCGGATGGACGTGTACGGGTATGGAGACATCCTCATGAATCCATGGACCCTACATGTCAACAGGGGACTGTTCAAGCTGGTGGAGGCTCTGTCATGGTATGGGGCGTGTGCAGTTGGCGTGAAATGGGACCCCTGATACGTCTAGATACAACTCTGACAGGTGACAGATACGTAAGCATCCTGTCTAATCACCTGTACCCATTCATGTCCATTGTGCATTCCGACGGACGTGAACAATTCCAGCAGGACAATGCGACACCCCAAACGTCGAGAGTTGCTACCGAATGGCTCCAGGAACACTNAGCATCCTGTCTAATCACCTGTACCCATTCATGTCCATTGTGCATTCCGACGGACGTGAACAATTCCAGCAGGACAATGCGACACCCCAAACGTCGAGAGTTGATACCTAATGGCTCCAGGAACACTATTCTGAGTTTAGACACTTCCATTGGCCACCTAAATCACCAGGCATGAACATTATTGAGCATATCTTGGATGCCTTGCAACGTGCTGTTCAGAAGAGATCTCCACCGCCTCGCACTCCTATGGATTTGTGGACTGCCCTGCAGGATTCATCGTGTGAATTGCCTCCTGCTACCTTCAGACATTAGTCGAGTCCATGCCACGTCGTCTTGTGGCACTTCTGCGTGCTCTCGGGGGCCTTACACGATATTAGGCAGGTGTACCACTTTTTTTTTTGGCTCTTCAGTGTGTAACTATGCAAATTCACCTTACTTTTCCTACCCTCATCCAAGGAAGTTATATCTTGAAATTATCAAAAAAAATTTATTTATTTATGGGCTCCTTTTACTTTGTGTAGCTATAGTAAGATATTCGTTGGTCTTGGTTCAGCTCANGAGATCTCCACCGCCTCGCACTCCTATGGATTTGTGGACTGCCCTGCAGGATTCATGGTGTGAATTGCCTCCTGCTACCTTCAGACATTAGTCGAGTCCATGCCACGTCGTCTTGTGGCACTTCTGCGTGCTCTCGGGGGCCCTACACGATATTAGGCAGGTGTACCACTTTTTTTTTGGCTCTTCAGTGTGTAACTATGCAAATTCACCTTACTTTTCCTACCCTCATCCAAGGAAGTTATATCTTGAAATTATCAACAAAATTTATTTATTTATGGGCTCCTTTTACTTTGTGTAGCTATAGTAAGATATTCGTTGGTCTTGGTTCAGCTCANCAAAATTTATTTATTTATGGGCTCCTTTTACTTTGTGTAGCTATAGTAAGATATTCGTTGGTCTTGGTTCAGCTCATATATATAATATTGCTCCATACTCCAAAAAAATAATCTACATTTAAAGTTGAGCATAAAAAAAGATCTATCATGTTTTACAAACAGGTAGTTGGTGGTTGGGGAAGTCAAGTGTAAGAAATATTTAAAAAGTTTAATTTCAAATTGTGCACTACTGTGAACTGTATAAGAACTTAAAAAGTAAAAATTGAAAAGCAATAAAATGTTGCATATCCTCTACACGCATATTTACAATAGTAAGGATTTTGTAATTACATTTTTAAAAATTCACCAAATTTCTATTCTATACATTTTGCAAAGGTACATACTAAAATTTCCAGGTTTTATCATGAATAACTAAAGTTTGATAAAAAAAAATTAAGATGGTGGTATACAACATTTTCCTTCATATTTGGTAATCAAGTCTAACAGTGAATTTTGGCTGNGGTGGTATACAACATTTTCCTTCATATTTGGTAATCAAGTCTAACAGTGAATTTTGGCTGCACTACTGAAACACAATTGGGCACTGTGGAACGTACTGCAAATTGGAATGGTGCCCTAGGTTTAGTTATTGATTGATTGTAAAACACTCATTAGTACTTTTGCAACTGTGCCTGCTGGAGGTGGCATGCGCTTGCTGGAGGTGGCATGCACTTGCTGGGGGTAGCACGCACTTACTGGGAGTGGTGTGCACTTGCTGAGAGTGAGATTACTGGGGGTGGCATGCACTTGCTGGTGGTAGCATGTGAATGATGGTGGTGATTTCTGCATATAACACACTACACAAATTCAGTACTGGCAGGTACTATAGAGCATATATTGGAGCTCACATAATGTACAGTGTAAGAAACCTGAAGTGTTTATTGCTGTTTATGTTTATTAAAAAATAAATAAAAATATAACACAAGTAATTTGAATATATGTATATGTGTATAAAGTCCATCGAGGCCACTAGAACATCACTGAAAATAAAGAGTACGAAACACTTCAGCATTATTTTCAATAGCAACTTTATTTACACAGTGTTCATAACAAGTAGAACGGAAGTATAAACAGTGGGCAATATCACGTACTGAATACAACTTCTTTAGCATGAAGACCTTGTTGACAGTGACTTACTAGTGCAAACTGTCAACAGCGGCTCAAGTGTAATATTGAAGGGCATGCAGGAATGGTTCAAGTTATGCAGTTCAGACATAATACCACAATGCAATGTGTAAATATGATTTTCCCCTCTTGTTGCAATGTACAAGATGAGTGACAGTTTCCTCACCTCACCACTCAAGAAAACACTAAAAAATACACATAGCATACATTTATAAATATTAGTAAAACATTCTTCTGAAAAGATTAAGATTAATCCACTCAATATTAATTGGAAAAAAAAAAAAAAAAAACTTTAATGAAAGGCAAATTGGAACAACAAAAAATAAGAGTAATTCTTGTCTTTACCCACATGACAATGTCAAGGTTTAACATGTTCAATGCATATAAATAAATTAACACACCACCCGCTTTTCCTTTACAAAGATATAAATTTACATTATCTGCTAATGATTCAAATTTATTTAATATTTTTTTTGCAGAATGTCACTTTATTTGCTATTATGTTCTACTTAATAACACTAACACATTTGCTAAAGCAAATTGTAATGTTGCAGTTCACTAAGGTCACTGGGTAATTTCCCCCCCCCCCCAAAATTAAGGATAATTATTTTTAAATGCACTTTTTATAGGATAAAAAACAAAAGTGAAATTGTCAAATCTAATTTTTGTAAAGGGTAATATAGGTTATTTTGTACTAGTGAATTAATCAAGTCCGCTTGATATCGCGAGGCACTAGTTTTATATATATTTTTTTTGTTGTTGTATACTAATAATTTTCTGTTGTGACGTTTAGTTATTTTTGCTGTGCAGATACAAAAAATGTTAGATTGGCACCACTGCGTTGCCAGGTATTTAGGCAGCGTTTGGCATCTGCCTGTGTGATGTGTGGCTTATTGGCAGCTGCTCAGCCGCAGAAACCAAGTTTCCGCACCTCACACAGAGCAGTCATGGTACTATGAGTAGATCCTGATGCAGGTTGGAATACCAGTGTGGTAGCGATGGATGATTGACGATCACGCCATACAGCCCTCTTCAACACTCAACGGTCATTGGCGGTCAACATTGGAGGTTGGCCTGCACGCTTTTGGGATGTACAAGTCCCTTCACATTTCCACNAACGGTCATTGGCGGTCAACATTGGAGGTTGGCCTGCACGCTTTTGGGATGTACACGTCCCTTCACATTTCCACTTCATTATAACATCGAAAACAGTAGAACTAGGGATGTTCAAGAGGGTGGAAAGCCCGCACACATATTTCTTACACAAGTGCCACCCGACCACCTGACCATGTTGAAAGTCAGTGAGTTCTTCAGGCCGTTCCATTCTGCTGTCGCGCATTGTCTGCTGACAACTGCGGTCGCTGATCAGGTGTCCCATGTAGTAGATGGGATTACTGTCTCATCCTCTATGTTAAACACATGTTTCACGTGGTATCCAGATACTTTTCATCATATAGCGTATACATGCACACACACACACTTTAAGTCCATATATAAATAATAACGACATTAAATATAGTGAGAAAAATGTTAACATGTCTGAGTAATTCTGTATGGGTAATAAAAATGATACCCAAAATAAAGAAAAATTACAAAGGATGTAAAATATGTTTGTTACTATCAGAAAATGTAACATACATTTAAAACACAATTTCCAAGCACTGTACTAAATCCAGTGCACTATAATATGATAAATTTCTAGATAGTTCAGGATTTTGAAAGCATTCGCAGACACTGCACTCTATCAAACCACCGTTACTTAGTTGCCTCATGCAGTACACTGAAATATCAGTCACATTAGGAATTGGAATGGCAAATGAAGTGAAACATATTGACGCGTGGCGCATATAGGAAGTGTTAGAAGCGGCGCTGTCACAACCCTTCCCCCACCCCCCGCAAGCTTAAACCGTGTAGGGCCTTCCGGACGATACGTGTCACCCATTTACGCATACCGAGATCAAGCCGAGGTGAGGTAGTACTTGCCGCCCTCGGGCGTCCTCCTCCCACCCCCTAGCAAGCCCAGTGAAATTCGTAAACGCTGAGAAATGACGAGATAATAGGGCAATTTCCGCACAACGTCAAAAACACGCACCGAGAATAAGCTGACAGCGTATGGCATGGGCAACTGGCCCACACCACCCCTTTCCCCTCCAACCTTCAAGAACCAAGGCGCGTGTATGAATTACGCTTTTTACTGCGTCTTTCTCCCACCTCCCTCTCCCCAACAAGGGAGACACGTGTAGGAACTTAGGGAAGGAGTCAAGAGAGGATATAAGCGAATTTACGAGAGAAGAAGGGAACAGTTCGTTATCACCGCACAGAGTTGATGAGTTGGACAGTTTTGATCACCGCGCCGAGAGAGTCCGTTGGTCAGTTCGGGGCAGTCGGAAGCTGCGATACTCCGCGCCGAGAGAGTACGTCAGTGTAACAGTTACCAAGGCCGGGATATCGGACCCTGGCCATGTCCGTGAGCCGCATCAGTCAGTCGCTACATTAGGGGTTCAGCCATATCGGGACGCGATAAGGAGGGCAGAATCAGAGACAGTTACCACAGTTACATCGGACGAGTAGTATCGCCATACCGGGACGCGTATGGCGACAGGCATTGGGAGCCGGGAGCGGAGTCAGCCGGGAGAGAATCACAACATTAAGGGGTCAGTTATATTGGGAATCGAAACGCAGGGCAGAATCAGAGACAGTTACCAGAGTTATGTCGGACGAGTAGTTTCACCATGCTGGGATGCGAGTCAGTCAGTCAAGTCAGTCAGTCACCAGTCACCAATGAGTCAGTTACAATAACGCACCGAGAAGGCGGAGTCGAGTGGTGAGCGTCAACGAGAAGTGCCATGTCGAGCTGGTGGGATTGGTCCAGTGCAACCCCGCGCCGAGGGCCGGGGTGGGGGCCCGCCAGGGGTCACCTCCCTGGGACGTGGTAGGGAAGTAAGCAGTCAGTTACTACCCTACGCCGAGAACGGGAGCGAGTGGTGAACTCCAACAAGGAGTGCCACGTCGAGAGGAAGCCAGCTGAGTGCAACACACCAACAGCCAGTCAGAGGGCCTGCGAGGGCCTGTATCAGGGACCATCAGGCTCACCAGATCTCATCAAGTGCCGGAACACATTCGGGCCATCTAGCTCACCAGATCTCAACTGCCGGAACAACTACCCCACAACCACAAGTGCAGATAAGTAACAACGGCATCACTCACGGACCTGTCCTGTCACCTAATGCCCCCAAGCGTCGGGAACATTAGCCAGAACATTGTAACCAGCCCTTCAGGTCAGAACTCGCAGGGCGTTAAAGTATGAGTAAATCCTCGGCATAAGGTGCTGGGGAAGTATGTATAAACTCCTGGAAAAGTTCCGGGAATGTATGAATGAACTCTCATTAAAGAAACTGCCACAAAACCCTAAGTCGTGATGAAGTCATTGTTTGATACCCTCAACCTTCAAGGCACCTTATAGTCTGTGCCATTTAAAATTAACTGCAGACCCTACGAACCATTCTGTATACCACAGGTGGGGAGTAGCGTCAATATGTTGTTAAAATAATTTTTAATACTGTTTGACAAAACCTCAGATTCATAATAAATATAAAAATTCACAATAAAATTTTAGATAGCAAGATTTTTCAAAATATAGAATTACAAAATAAATATGCGAAATATGCAAATAATAACAAAAATTATATAACAAAATATACACTTTCACTTGGATGAGAATAAATACTTCAAAATAAAATTATATCAATACCATATCTGCAACAACAATTTTTGTCTCAACATCGATACATATGTTATACATAAAGATATAAATATAAAGTAGTAACTGGGATCAACATTTTACATGTTCATAATACTACAAAGAGAAAAATGCACCATGCAAATGTGTGTCTACAAAACCTTCATATATAACTAAATACAGTATGACAACTGTGCATTTATTTCCATGTGTATTTTTTTTGTCATCTGGTAAGAACCTCACCCAAAAAGTGGAGTTAGACATCACCCAGCTTTTCTATTTTTTTTCCTCACCATTTTCATTTCAATTCCTCAAAACTTGTATCACCTCTACAGATTAACAGTTTCTGAACTCATATTTACAAGAGCTTTCTGCTTACTTCCACATACAAAATGTTTCCATTTACATAGAAGGTAACTAAAGTGTGGATAGTACACCTCAAAAAATACTACAAGTCTGTACAAAAATATATTTCATTGGAAATTTTTTCTGAGTTACGGACCTGCTTGCACAAGCAGATAGACGTAAGTATATCCCCGTTTGTTTACATATTGTCATCAGATTAGTGTGTGTATCAATAGCCCTATTTTACCGTTGACATCAAACCAGGCACCCAGGGCTGCTGATAAATTCAGTGCTTACATAAATAGAGCGTTTCTCTTCATAAGGCACTGTAATTGTGGAAATTTATTCCCATCATTAAAAATGAACATGCATCTAACATAGGAAAAATTTTACATTTTAAGCACTTCCCGTTAAGGACACTGGCCACAAAAATTTTTATTTTATATTTGTAACACATACTGTTTAACTTTTAGACAATATCAGTAATTACTCTTTCCATGTAAAAAAAACTGGGTGCATAGTTCTTGCAAAAATATATGACAAAATCAGAATTTTACTGTTTTCATGAATGTACAAATAATGAAAATTCTTACATACAGAAATAAAATAATTCACACTGAAAGAAGATGCCACGAGCTACTTCAAGACAACTGTAAAATCTTACAAGGAGATTTTTTTCTAATTAAAAAAAACTGAAAATAAGGACAATTTTGCATATTTATAATTTGTTGCTGCTCTGGAATTTTTTTAAATAACTTTTGCTAAGCATACCTTNGCTGCTCTGGAATTTTTTTTAAAATAACTTTTGCTAAGCATACCTCAAAATGAATTAAGACAAGACCTTTCAGTTTCCCTTGTTAAATTTTCAAAAAAAAAATTTCTATTATTTTATTAGTACATTAGAAAAGCAGTAAACTTTTGAGTTCGACATGTTATTTTACAAAAATCGTACAGCTAAAAAATATTCATCAAAAGAAAAAAAGAAAACAGATTATATCTACAAGTTGAACAGTACACGGTAAAAATATAAAATAACAATTTTTTTTTGTAACTAACGCAGGTAAGTGATGCATTACTGCAGGTACACAGGTAGGAAAGCAGATGCATGCAAGGAGATGTATCATGTATGACTATCAGCAATTTAAGTATGACTGTGCTGGATTCAAGCAAAACCTAGTATCACCTGTTGCACAGGAATGATACACCATAGGAAATATGTTGGTGTGGATCTTTTCTGTCGTTCCCAGGTCTACAATCCATGTCGCAGTTACTTCCCACTTAAATAATAAGCATTCCCTCTTGAATAACAAATGCAATAAGTCAAGGTAATTTTAAAAACTTTGGAAATAAAGGATTTTAATTGAAATCTTATAAATCATTGGAAATGTTATATGCCTCAAGTATGAAAATTCTTTCAACATGAAAATTAACAAAAATTTAAAACAATACGATTTTAGAACTTTAGAAGGATAGCGAAACTCTTTTAAGAAGTTTTCTTACTAGCAAGTTTCCAAGTATAGTACCGTCATCCTTTCCTTAATGAGCAACAATATTTTTTTGTTTGTTTAGGAATGCCTTGATAAAGATCTACTCTATTTTCTGCAGTTATATAAAGATACTCAGCTCATTTTTACACTGTTTTTATTATGACAGATGATGCCAAAATTGTACTGCTCCATAAAATTAAAACTGTGAGCGTTGAGTAGGTAATTATGCTGTACATTAAATAAGTCTCTAAATTAACTTCAAACAATTTTTTTCCTTAAATTTTTGGTTAAAAAATTGTTTGTAATAAAATTAACAGGTTTCAAACCATTTGCTATAAAAAAAAACGACGACACAAATTTCATGAATGTTACAAGGCAAGGCATTCTTGCAAATATTTGTAATAATGCACAACCTTTTAAATACATTTTTTTAAAAAGAGATGAATACAAAAAAAAAGACAATTTTTCTAGATATTACTATACTGAATTCAATTAAGTGTTAAATGCTATTGTATTTAATAAAATTAAAACCTACATTTTTACATAAATACTGCACAGTAAGTTTTGGTATAATTTTGCGGTTACATTTCTTACGACTATAGTTTTATAGGAAATAAATATGGTAGTAGTAGTTTACCACTAATAAACAATAATAAACGCAGGAGTTGGATTCCAGCCTATTCCCCTTCATAAATAATTTCTCATCATTCACATTATATCTTATCTTCACATTACTGGTGAAAAATTTGTGGATATAAGTTGTTGAAATTAAGAAACAGCCAAAGAAAGTATCAAATACTTACCAAAACAACATCTATGGTTTTCACAATTTACACTAAAAATAAGTTTTGGGTGAAAATTGCCATACATGGCTACATTTGTTCCAAAAAAAGCATTATGGTACCTAATTCACAGTATCGCCTTTGGTTTTCAAAAGTATTGAAAAAAAATGTAGCTTAAATGTTAAGTAAATTAGTGTATATACATACCCATATTCTGAGTGTAAATAACCATATAATAAATGCAAACTTTAATTTAATGTTCATGTACAGGTATATCCATAAAAAAAACTTTTTTTTGTGACTCTATCAGCTTGTAACATTAGTAACTGAACTTATTTTTAAATGGGATAAACATGCCATTCTGGGCAAAATAAAGTCCACATTAACTTACTGTCTTGAGAGCTCCATAGTAATGGGATGGTTTGGCATAGTAATGTACAAAATAAAAGTTCATGTAGCACTGTTGTACAATATGTCTCATAAAGTTAAATAACTGAATAGTTGGTTTGGTGGTGCATAGGACCAATTTTTAAGACCTGTGTTTGTGCCAGGCTGTTAGGAAATTAAGGACAGTTTTTGTACCTCACACAAAAACTCAGTTTTGGAATGGAGTAAACATATCTGCATATTTGGACCGAGGTGGGTGTAGCAGCTGGAGTGCTTGTGTCCCACCACGGCAAACCGGGTTGATTCCTGGCAGGGTCACGCCTGGATTTTTGCATGTGGGAATCGTGCCGGACAATGCCAATGGTCAGCACGTTTTCACAGGGATCTCCTGTTTCTCCTGTACTTGCATTCTGGCACTGCTCCATACCCACTTTGCTTCATCCTCATTTGCTCTCTCAAGACCTCGTCGTTAAAGGCCGCGCCCAGACCTCTCAACTCCATTCCACATCTACATCTCTGGCAACAATTCACAAGGCTCTCAATGCTGTGTTTGAAGAAACGTGGCTCCCACGGGGGAAGGGAAGTCCCAGAATGCACTTCCTACACTGTCCCTGTTGTCGAACACCTTATCCTTCAGATACTGATTTGAGATGCATTAACATGTAGTAGTCTGATTGTGCCACGTCAAGGGAATGTGGCGGGTGCAGGATTACTTCATACCTCAGGTCACTTAGCTCTTGTTTCATAATTTTGCCATATAGGTTTCAGTACTGTCTGCCAAGAGCAGATGGTTGCTTTTTACACAACTCTTAGTGCATTTTATCAATTTTTGCACACTACAAGACAGCAGTAATGGTTTCACTCTGAGAAAAAATAAATCTGGGTGTGGCTATGTCTGGGACACGGCCATGTGGGAAGACTTTGTTAGCGGGTAATATTTTCTTTGGGATATGGGAATGAAATGAAAGTAAGAAAATGGGTACTTGGCTTTTGTGGCTTCAATTGATAGATGTAGAAGTAATCTTTCGTTTAGCACCAACAGCACTGCACATAGGAGTCGCGAGATATACTGCCCAAGAAATTTTTTCCCATGCCCAAAATGACCACCAGTCACTACGGGCGAATTCTCAGTGTCAACTTAACACCATGCTCGCATCATAGTCACACATCCGGTCGAATGAGACTACATTTATCCCCAGTGTATTATTACTCCCAAAGTTATAGCATCGGAATGGATCCAGTAGGACACCCGGTCGAATATGAGTACATTTGTCTCTATTGTGTAATTGGTCACAAAGTTGTAGTGTCAGAATGGATCCCCTACAAACGTTACATTGCAGTTTAAATCCTGGTCACCAAGGTGCCAGTCTGATTTGAAAGAAGTATTCAAATCAAAAATGGTAATGGACAACACCCAATTCTATCACGCCAATGGNTGTGCCAGTCTGATTTGAAAGAAGTATTCAAATCAAAAATGGTAATGGACAACACCCAATTCTATCACGCCAATGGCAAAACCTTCTGTGCTATCAACCTTAGCTTGGGAAGGTGTCTGGGGGTTTCCCCAATGACCAACCAGTGCGTACTTTACTTGTAATTGTTGTGGTATCCATTTTCATCACATGTCATACATAATACGATAAAGAAGGTGCTCACTGTGGTGATGAAACAACAGGTTATTCCAGGCATCCAGCCACTGCTGAGCATGATAATATATTAGTTTGTGAACTACCCAGCTGTCCATTTTATTTTTTACCTTTCCTGTTGGTTGCTGTGCAAGATGTTACATTAGTTTGTGCAGTACCCAAACATCCATTTTATTTTTCACCTTTCCTATAGGCTGCAGATGGTAAGAAATGGTTGAACTGGAAACACTAAATTATTGGTCATGTTCCCTTACAGAAATGCTTTAAAGTATCACACTATCACTCTTGACCTACATCGTCTACCTTCCTCATACTGGGGACACTGGTCATTGGCAAAAAATGTTCCACACAGACGACACACACTCCTTTCTGAAAGTGCACTGCTGTGCCACCTCGCTCAGTTAAATGCAATTATACTTTACCTCCATTTCACTGAGATGTTTCTGATGTTCTGTGGTGCCAATTTAAAAACCAAATATCTGAAACTTCTCAATTAAATGGAGAATAATTTAGTTACTATTTTATAAAATGTNGTGCCAATTTAAAAACCAAATATCTGAAACTTCTCAATTAAATGGAGAATAATTTAGTTACTATTTTATAAAATGTAATGTCACAAAGTCACCCACACTGTCACAAACAAACCCCAGTTTACAGCAACAAAATGTTTTGAAAATATATTTAAAAATTTTATAAGCATAATTGCACTTGTCTTAAAAACAAAATTTTTTTTTGCAGGTGGGTTTATTTTGCCTTTTTGAATTGTTGTAAAGAGTTGGATTTGATTGATTGGGTGGTACATGTGGAGATGTTCACTGGGGGAGCTGCCACAATATTTCATGACAGCTAGCCACTCCAGAGGAAGAAGGAAAATGTGTGCAAAAAATATGGCATACCCGGCTTGGTGGCAAGAAACTAGTGCATTCAAGACATAACACTGTTGGTTGGCCACAGTTTTCTCTGATGTAATCCTNGGTCTACAATCCATGTCGCAGTTACTTCCCACTTAAATAATAAGCATTCCCTCTTGAATAACAAATGCAATAAGTCGAGGTAATTTTAAAAACTTTGGAAATAAAGGTTTTTAATTGAAATCTTATAAATCATTGGAAATGTTATATGCCTCAAGTATGAAAATTCTTTCAACATGAAAATTAACAAAAATTTAAAACAATACCATTTTAGAACTTTAGAAGGATAGTGAAACTTTTTTAAGAAGTTTTCTTACTAGCAAGTTTCCAAGCATAGTACTGTCATCCTTTCCTTAATAAGAAAAAAATTCATTTTGTATGTTTAGGAATGCCTTGATAAACATTTACTCTATTTTCTGTAGTTATATAAAGATACTCAGCTCATTTTTACACTGTTTTTATTATGACAGATGATGCCAAAATTGTACTGCTCCATAAAATTAAAACTGTGAGCATTGAGTAGGTAATTATGCTGTACATTAAATAAGTCTCTAAATTAACTTCAAACAATTTTTTTCCTTAAATTTTTGGTTAAAAAATTGTTTGTAATAAAATTAACAGGTTTCAAACCATTTGCTATAAAAAAAACAGCGACACAAATTTCATGAATGTTACAAGGCAAGGCATTCTTGCAAATATTTGTAATAATGCACAACCTTTTAAATTTTTTTTAAAAGAGACGAATACCAAAAAAAGACAATTTTTCTAGATATTACTATACTGAATTCAATTAAGTATTAAATGCTATTGTATTTAATAAAATTAAAATAAAATAAACATAAATACTGCACAGTAAGTTTTGGTATAATTTTGCGGTTACATTTCTTACGACTATAGTCTTATAGGAAATAAATATAGTAGTAGTAGTTTACCACTAATAAACAATAATAAACGCAGGAGTTGGATTCCAGCCTATTCCCCTTCATAAAAACTTTCTCATCATTCACATTATATCTTATCTTCACATTGCTGGTGAAAAATTTGTGGATATAAGTTGTTGAAATTAAGAAACAGCCAAAGAAAGTATTAAATACTTACCAAAACAACATCTATGGTTTTCACAATTTACATTAAAAATAAGTTTTGGGTGATAATTGCCATATATGGCTACATTTGTTCCACAAAAGCATTATGGTACCTAATTCACAGTATCGCCTTTGGTTTTCAAAAGTATTAAAAAAAAAAATGCAGCTTAAATGTTAAGTAAATTAGTGTATATACATACCCATATTCTGAGTGTAAATAACCATATAATAAATGCAAACTTTAATTTAATGTTCATGTACAGATATATCCATAAAAAAAACTTTTTTTTGTGACTCTCTGAGCTTGTAACATTAGTAACTGAACTTATTTTAAAATGGGATCAACATGCTATTCTGGGAAAAATAAAGCCCACATTAACTTACTGTCTTCAGAGCTCCATAGTAATGGGATGGTTTGGCATAGTAATGTACAAAATAAAAGTTTATGTAGTACTCTTGTATAATATGTCTCATAAAATTAAATAACTGAATGGTTGGTTTGGTGGTGCATAGGACCAATTTTTAAGGGCTGTTAGGAAATTAAGGACAATTTTTGTACCTCACACAAAAACTCAGTTTTGGAATGGAGTAAACACATCTGCATCTAGGACCGAGGTGGGTGTAGCGGCTGGAGTGCTTATGTCCCACCACGCGGCAAACCGGGTTGATTCCTGGCAGGGTCACGCCTGGATTTTTGCATGTGGGAATCGTGCCGGACAATGCCAATGGTCAGCACGTTTTCACAGGAATCTCCTGTTTCTCCTGTACTTGCATTCTGGCACTGCTCCATACCCACTTTGCTTCATCTTCATTTGCTCTCTCAAGACCTCGTCGTTAAAGGCCAAGCCCAGACCTCTCAACTCCATTCTACATCTGCATATCTGGCAGTGCTGTGTTTGAAGAAATGTGGCTCCCACGGGGGAAGGGAAGTCCCAGAATGCACTTCCTACACTGTCCCTGTTTTCAAACACCTTATCCTTGAGATACTGATCTGAGATGCATTAACATGTGATAGTCTGATTGTGCCAAGTTCAGGGAATGTGGCGGGTGCAGGATTACTTCATACCTCAGGTCACTTAGCTCTTGTTTCATAATTTTGCCATATAGGTTTTGGCACTGTCTGTCAAGAGCAGATGGTTGCTTTTAAAACAATTCTTAGTGCATGTTATCAATTTTTGCAAACTACAAGACAGCAGTAATGGTTTCACTCTGAGAAAAAATAAATCTGGGTGTGGCTGTGTCTGGGACACGGCCATGTGGGAAGACTTTGTTAGCGGATAATATTTTCTTTGGGATATGGGAATGAAATGAAAGTAACAAAATGGGTACTTGGCTTTTGTGGCTTCAATTGATAGATGTAGAAGTAATCTTTCGTTTAGCACCAAAAGTACTGCACATAGGAGTCGTGAGATATACTGCCCAAGAAATTTTTTCCCATGCCCAAAATTACCACCAGTCACCACGGGCGAATTCTCAGTGTCAACTTAACACCATGCTCGCATCATAGTCACACATCCGGTCGAATGAGACTACATTTATCCCCAGTGTATTATTACTCCCAAAGTTATAGCATCGGAATGGATCCAGTAGGACACCCGGTCGAATATGAATACATTTATCTCAATTGTGTAATTAGTCACAAAGTTATAGTGTCAGAATGAATCCCCTACAAACGTTACATTGCAGTTTCCATCCTGGTAACCAAGGTGTGCCAGTCTGATTTGAAAGAAGTATTCAAATCAAAAATGGTAATGGACAACACCCAATTCTATCACGCCAATGGCAAAACCTTCTGTGCTATCAACCTTAGCTTGGGAAGGTGTCTGGGGGTTTCCCCAATGACCAACCAGTGCGTACTTTACTTGTAATTGTTGTGGTATCCATTTTCATCACATGTCATACATAATACGATAAAGAAGGTGCTCACTGTGGTGATGAAACAACAGGTTATTCCAGGCATCCAGCCACTGCTGAGCATGATAATATATTAGTTTGTGAACTACCCAGCTGTCCATTTTATTTTTTACCTTTCCTGTTGGTTGCTGTGCAAGATGTTACATTAGTTTGTGCAGTACCCAAACATCCATTTTATTTTTCACCTTTCCTATAGGCTGCAGATGGTAAGAAATGGTTGAACTGGAAACACTAAATTATTGGTCATGTTCCCTTACAGAAATGCTTTAAAGTATCACACTATCACTCTTGACCTACATCGTCTACCTTCCTCATACTGGGGACACTGGTCATTGGCAAAAAATGTTCCACACAGACGACACACACTCCTTTCTGAAAGTGCACTGCTGTGCCACCTCGCTCAGTTAAATGCAATTATACTTTACCTCCATTTCACTGAGATGTTTCTGATGTTCTGTGGTGCCAATTTAAAAACCGAATATCTGAAACTTCTCAATTAAATGGAGAATAATTTAGTTACTATTTTATAAAATGTCATGTCACAAAGTCACCCACACTGTCACAAACAAACCCCAGTTTACAGCAACAAAATTTTTGGAAATATATTTAAAAATTTTATGAGCATAATTGCACTTGTCTTAAAAATAAATTTTTTTTTTGCAGGTGGGTTTATTTAGCCTTTTTGAATTGTTGTAAAGAGTTGGATTTAATTGATTGGGTGGTACGTGTGGAGATGTTCACTGGGGGAGCTGCCACAATATTTCATGACAGCTGGCCACTCCAGAGGAAGAAGGAAAATGTGTGGAAAAAAGATGGCATACCTGGCTTGGTGGCAAGAAACTAGTGCATTCAAGACATAACACTGTTGGTTGGCCACAGTTTTCTCTGATGTAATCCTGGGTCGATCTCCTGTGAGGGTATTACGATGCATACATCTGGGTTTGGTGGACAATTGGTACTCTGTTTCTGTGACTAGTTTGTTCTCTTTCTACACTTCAGCTTGGACTATAGACACACGTTTGCTGTCACAAGCAGAGTCGTTAATTTGTTCGAGAAGTCTATCCCCCAGAGTAGCAGAGAAGTATAAGATGGTGTAGGGTATTAATTATCCTTCCTACAGTTTTTACACTGGTTCTTCTCAGAATCAGAACAATAACAAGTAACAATATACAGTGGCAACATACAGTGGAACAGGCAATAGCTCAGGTGGTGCACAGAGTGACCAATTTCAGCATATTCACAACTGAAAAGCTCTCTCTAGATACACGAGCCTCTGTCAAGGACAAATATGGTAAAAGACAGTCACGTCATCTGGAGAGGCAATGACTATGTCAGAAAACAGCAAACAGTNCGGAATCAGAACAATAACAAGTAACAATATACAGTGGCAACATACAGTGGAACAGGCAATAGCTCAGGTGGTGCACAGAGTGACCAATTTCAGCATATTCACAACTGAAAAGCTCTCTCTAGATACACGAGCCTGTGTCAAGGACAAATATGGTAAAAGACAGTCACGTCATCTGGAGAGGCAATGACTATGTCAGAAAACAGCAAACAGTCAAATTTCAGGATGATCATGTGCTGTTCCTGTAACTCATCGGGGGTTATGTTGTACAAGAAAACTGGTTTACAAAAAATGGACTTCCTCTCACTGCTGTCTTAAATGCAGAGCAACCAAAAATGTCTCTCAACCTTTTTTTGCACCCAAGGTCAACCTGCTAACCTTTGCAAGTCCTTCTCAAAGCAGCAACAACCACACAGCAAGGTGAGAGATATACATAGATCTCCTTATCTGCTGACATCAGACTCTCTCTCTCAATCCTGTAGGATGACATGTGAGCTCAAGGACAACTCTTGCTCACTCACCACTTGCTCATCGCCTCTACGTGCAAGTTGCTCAACTGGCATACAGTAATTCTGTCTGTGACTCGCCCAAACAAAACTTTAAGCGGTTACCCTATTTTTCTATGGCACGTTAATACGTTAATTGTATCATTTGCGCATGTACACAATAGTTTGCTATTAGTTTAGTGACACACATGACCAGTATAAAATTAGCAAACACACTGACGAAGGCAAATGCGTCGTCCACATACCGGTACATGGTATCACAAAAAAACTGATGACTTTATCTTCTTCACTGGAGTGCTTAGCCGTACAGCGCACACAAGAGTGCAGCACATACCGATATCTACGACTCTTACATTGCTTCAGAGTCTAAAAACTATCAAACCCCGGGGCACCGTAACTTTGTAGCATATAGCTAATAAATTAACAAAATCATCACAAAAATTAGTTTAAATTGTCTTACAGAAAAACTATTGATGTATATTTTATTATTGTTTAAAATATTTTGCCTTAATATTGTTATAATAAAGAGAAAAGGGAAGTAAATTATTAAAACAAAGTAATGGCGCGGACTGTCGTAACAAAAACGTGCATGTGCTATCGCCACCTTCTTACTCCATGAGATCACCGTCTACATTTAAATTGGGGGACATTAGCACCGATCTTATTCCTTTTAACCTAGTTACGACATGAAGCACCATATATATATAAATTATATACATAATGTATAAAAACTGAAAAGAAAAAAAAATTGTATCTAGTAAACATTGTAATATTCCCCTACCACAGGTATATCGAGAATATATATTATTGTAAATATTGATTCAATATTTTTCACAAGACTGTAATAACATTTCATATTGTAAAATGTTAACATATTATAATTTATTTTTCAATGTAAAGTGCTTAATATTAAATGTAAATATTAATTTATATTGAAAAACATATTAATACTAGTTTAAAAAATTTTAAGTATTAACTTTTATAACCCCATCTCACACTCTACTAAAACGAAACAAACAAGTGCAAGGAGGCACTATTAGAAAAAGGATATTTGACAAAATGCCACTGCACCCTAATTCCGTGACAACCGCAACCGCGTGGAAGAAAGGGCACTCGTACTGACGCCCATTGCTACATCGGAGTTTCCGGCAGCTCTGTATCACCACCATTTCTCTCTCACGCTACATGCCTCCCTTCCCCAACTATGCAGGCTGAGGACAGCTGCCTTTTTCAAGCGAGGGGATGATGTTGCAAGCACAACGGAGCCGGTAGAGAGATGCCTGAGCTGAAGGAGTATGCGTGTTTTGAGAGACGTGGGTAAACAGAGCTGTCACACCGAGATATGAGGACAACGCCGCGTATATAAGACAGGCATGAGACTGGGGCAAGGTCTTAGTCTACTGCCGTGCCGCTGGAGCCCTTGCCAGGCGGGCATGCCATGCTGTGGGAGCTCTTGCCAATCTGGTATGCCGTGCTGCGGGAGCCCTTGCCAGGCGGGCAGACTGCACCAGCGCCTAGTGAGAGCCCTCGATCGAGTACCATCTACAAGTCTGCATAAAGAATACAATGGTAAGTGCTGAGTTCTTCGAGTTTGTGAGTTGGGGTTTTATTAGTAGTTTGGTTGCAAATCCTTCTGCATCATTGTCAGTAAGTCAGACTATTAGCTGAAAAAGTTGATTATGTACTGAACTTGGATAGCCTTTCACGAGATCATTGTAGAAGCATTTTAATGTAAATTAAAGTGAAAGTAAGACCTCAGCATTTTGAGTCTTTTACTCTTTCTGACTGGCCCTTCAACGCAAAGCAGTGCTTTACCTTAGCATGTACTGTATTGGGTTGCATGAACTAAGATGGTAACAACATAGAACTTTTCTCTGGCATTTTCTGTTGTGTTTGTTCTCTTGCATGCGCTTTATTAGAGAGACATGTGCATCTGAAACAGCTGGACTGTCTTCCAGAAGTGCTTTACTTACAATGTATCATACGTTTACCTTTTTATATTAGCCAACTAGGGGCACATGACACCAGAAAGGTAGCAAATCAGCTAAAATTCAGTCAAATAGTTTCCTTACAATATTGGTTGCCAAAGAAAACATTCTATAAAAATATGTACATAGTTCCAAAACTAAGGCTACCTTATAAACAGATGTTACAGACATTTACATGCAATTGAAATAGGTCGTGAACAAGTCAAGAATAAAATATTCATAATTTTGGATTGTATCTAAATAGACACATTTTAATTTTGTGTAAGAAACAAATTACCCAAATGTGTAGAAAAATGTGTATGAATATCACATTTCTCATTTTAAAAAAATATTGCAAAATGTTTTAAGAAACAAAACATTTAATAAAAATGTAACAAAACAACATTACATAAATAGTTACATGCCAATACAATCAAATACATTAAAATAAACATGACAATGTTCTATTGCCTAATACACACCTTTGACTAGTGAAAACAGACTTTTTTAATGCATTATGCACATTTTTTTTCTTACAGTTACTCTGTAAAAAATGTTGTGTTCCTTGGAACAACATTAACAGTACAACATATTTTAGGATATACACTAATAGATTAGAACTTTACAGTTAACAGATCAATACTGTTAGTGTTGTGCTTCACAATACAAGTACAGCTGGTTCCTAGTTCACTGAGCACACTGTTTTTCCCTTCACTAAATGTAAACTACAAAACTATCAAGACTGTCGCTCGCCAAACAACTAGTGTACAAAGAGTAATCAAAAGATTGAAATTATTAAAAGCAAATACATTTTACTATTTATTTTGCCAATTCTAATTCATATGAAACAAAACAAAGCCAAAGTTTAGTTGCCATCAATTAAAAATAACACTTCAAATAAAGTCAGACAAGGAAAAATCTTGTACAAAAATTATGGATAGTTTAAAGTAGAGCATTTCCACCTGCATGAGGAACAAAAAGCTTTATTAACATGAGTTAAATGAATTACACGTCGCCCACCCGGGAATCGTAAAAAAAATAAAACGGCTGGGTCAACAATATGTTTACTGGAGAAACTTTGATTGTGATATTGGGAAATTATTCAAATATTCTCCTGGCTGTGCTCTTGTGAAAAAAAAACCACCTAAGGTTTTTATTCATTTTTGGGAGGAGCCTACAGAAAACTTCGCTGGACCTATGCTGACTATACCTGACTCTGCTGGACCTTACGAAGACCACCACTTCCTGGTCTTGGTTGATACAAAATCACGATGGGTAGAAGTAGAAATTTTCACCCACCTCTCAATCCACAATTCGAAATATAAGGAAAATGCTTGCAGCCCATGGATTACCCACAATTTTGTTCTCAGATAATGCAGCCATATTCAAAAGCAAAACCTTTATCAACTTCTGCATCTAATTTGTAATTCAGCAAAAATTTATAGCTCCAGGTAATCCGGAAATGAACGGGATTGCTGAACGAAACATTCAAACTCTAAAAGTTAGAAACCATGAAATCATCACAATTATCTCTATAGTCTAGGAAGTAGGATGTTTGTTTCGATACAGGTCAACACTTCTGAAATGCGAAAAATTTCCTGCTGAACTTTATTATAATAGGAAACTAGGAACTANGGCAACACTTCTATAAATTTCCTGCTGAACTTTATTATAATAGGAAACTAGGAACTAAATTAGTTCTATTTAAAAATTCCCTGAGAAATGNGTCAACACTTCTGAAATGCGAAAAATTTCCTGCTGAACTTTATTATAATAGGAAACTAGGAACTAAATTAGTTCTATTTAAAAATTCCCTGAGAAATGACAAGAGTGTTAGGCAATTTTGCCAATTCCATGAAACAGGAATTTAAGCGTGAGAGATAGGATGCAGTCAAAATGGTATTCAGGTAACAAATTAGCTTGGAAACTTGGAACGATAAACAAAAAATATGGGAAACTTCATTACCTTATTCAACTCTACAACAACCACAAAATTAAAAATAATATTGACCAACTGCTGAAGTTCCCTCAAAATGTTCCAGTCCAAATATCTATGGTAAAGTTAACTCCTTTCAGAGTACATCTATGCAGGAATCATGAAAATCACACTGCTGTATCGGAATGAGTTTCAAGGGGACAAGAGATCGCGGTCCCCGAGCCACAAACTATATCTCCAATAAACTCTCAAACAAGGTCAGAAAGAAGAAGACAAGAACCCACAATTCTTAAAAACTATGTTTGAACATAAAATTATCTTTCTCATATTCAAGATTGCTCAGTTACTTAATTAATTTTCATCTCCCAAAATTTAATTCATATAAATCAAGCTGTAAATATTACTAAAATTCTGAAATGCTCCCTTTAGGCATGAGAAACTAATGTATTTCTACAATCCATAAATATTAATTAATATTACATTCAAGGAAATTAACATATTTATGTAATGTAAAAAAACTAACTAAAAAGAATAATAAGAAGTTTGAAATAAAATATTCAACATACAAAGTTTATAATTTCAATACAGTGTGTTAATTAAATAATAAACGTATAAAAAAAACACAACGAAGGTCTTAGCTCCTGTGTCCTTGGACTGGAACTACCTGGTAACAGAACACTGGCCCACTCTGGCCATGTCTATTCCTTCTTTGCATAACTTTTTACTATTATCTTTAATGTTAGCACATGACTGTAACTTTCATAACTGATTACCAACATTACCGTAAGTAAAACAGTCAATTAAAAAAACACATACCTGGGGACAGGAAATTTTTTTTGTAGAAGTGTGCGCAATAAACTATGAACTAGATACACCCAGGCACTGGTACTACTGGTCATGGCACAGCTCATATGTGAAGGGAACTGTGCAGGCCACGGGCTCGCTCGACAACTACTGCTAGCAGGGACTGGCAAAGAGGAGCTGCTTGTGTCGTAGTATGTGGGTGTGCGGGGCATGGTTGTGGCTCTGTCCTCGGTTCTCCAGCCTCAAACCGTCCTTCACCAGGCTCGAGCGGCACTTAAACTTCCTGTAGTCGCGGCACAGCCAGTACTCCCGCCCGCTCGGGAACCCCTCGTGGAAGTTGTAGATGAAGTCCTGGTACACCAGCTGTGCCCTGCCTTGTTGGCTCAGCACAAACTGGAAGGCTGCAGGAGAAAAGAACATGACTTATGTCACGTCATGGAGGTCACTCATTCTTCCCACTACCCTATCATCAAAATGTGCTGCTACTTACAGTCGATGTGGCAAAGAAACAAGCATGGATAAATGTAGCCTTCAGTCACATTCTTTCACAACTCCGATCTGACCTCGCTGACATGATTCTCATCTTAAACTAGATGCTAAGAGTACATTTAATGTGAAAAAAAATGTATGAGTTCATTCTATTAACACAGGGCAGCCCATTGAAAAGATACAAGAAAACAAAGTTACGCAACATGGTTTTCTCTTATGCCTCAGTATTTCAAAACCAAATATTTGATAACAATAAAATGTCAACCTATAAACCAATCAATTTTGCACCCACATTTTTTTCCCATCTTATCTAATAAGTCATGCGCATAAGTGTATGTGGAACAAAAAAAGCATGGTTAATTGTATCAAATACTGATATGCATTAGTATACTAACAACTGCTAACACAAACATACCAGTGTGACAAAATATAACAATTACATAATAAAATAAGTAGTGCCAGGGCCCTTCGATAAGCTTGGACCCATTGCTGCAGCAACTCAAGCAACACCCTCTTGTCAATTGAATAGAGTTGAGAGATTTGGGTGGCTCTACACAACTAGGTCTTGAGAGCCAATGAGAATGAAATGAGGTGAGAATGGAACAGCACCAGAAAGCAAGGGCAGGGGAAACGGGAGATACCCGAGAAAACCCACCGACCAGCGGCATCATCCAGCATGATTCCCTCTTGCGAAAATCCAGGAGTGTCCCTGCCGGGGATTAAACCCGGTTCGTCTTGGTGGGAGACGAGCAGGCTAACAGTTCAGCCACTGTGGCCCCACCCTCCTGCCAGGGTTAGGTATGAGGGTGTACAAATAGAACTGCCACTTCACTTAGCAGCTACGAGCTACAGTCCAGCTGCCTCCCTGGGCCATCCAATGTTCACTGTATGCTGCAAGGTACCAGACAACGTTGGAGTAACTGACCCAGGTCCTAAGTACAACGGACAGCAACAGGACACCTGGTACATTCAATGTTCACAGCACACTGCAAGGTACTAAATTATGTTTTAGTACCCGATCAAGTCCACAGTACCACTAACAACAGCAGAAATCCATAGTGAGCACTCCCTCATTCTGCCCATCTACACTAGCAAGGAGAGCCAGACAACCAACATAGGCTGCATTCCCACAGACTCACCATCACCAGGAGCCCCACTGACAACCAACGCCACTCAACAAATATGTAAGAGATGCATCTGAGGGTGGAAAGAATGGTAACTGCAAATGCCTACCACATATAGCTGAGGGTCACCACAATACTACTAGAAATATTATTTTTTAAGTACTCTTTAATATATAACTGTGTAACCATGTTTGTATAAGTATGCAGATTCACCCTACTTTTCCTACCCCCATCCAAGGAAGATATATCTTGAAATTATCAAAAGAATTTATTCTTTTATATATAGGGCCCTTTTACTTGGTGTAGCTATAGAAAGATATGACGCTTTAGTAAGATATTCCATGGTCTTGCTTCAGCTCATATATATAATATTACTACCTAATACAAAAATAATAATCTACATTTAAAGTTGAGCATAAAAAAAATTGATCATGTTTTACTAACATGTGGTTGGTGTTTGGGGGAAAGTTAAGTGTAAGAAATATACATAGTTTAACTTCAAATTGTGCATTGTATAAAAACTTAAAATGTAAAAATTGAAAATCAATAAAATGTTGCATATTCTCTACAATAGTAAGAATTTATGTAATTACATTTAAAAAAAAACACAATTTTCAACAATCTTTCTATTCTGTAAATTTTACAAAGCCACATACTAAAATTTCCAGGTTTTATCATAAATAACTGAAGTTTAATAAAAAAAAATAAAGATGGTGGTATACAACATTTTTTTTCATACTTAGTAATCAAGTTTTTGCTGTGAATTTTTGCTGCACTACTGAAACACAATTGGGCACTGTGGAAAGTATTGAAAATTGAAATGGTGCCCTAGGTTTAGTTTTGATTGGTTGTAAAACACTCATTAGTACTTTTGCAGCTGTGCCTGTTGGAGGTGGCATGCGCTTGCTGGGGGTAGCATGCACTTGCTGGGGGTGGCATGTACTTGCTGGGGGTAGCATGCACTTGCTGGGAGTGGCGTTCACTTGCTGAGAGTGAGATTGCTGGGGGTGGCATGTACTTGCTGGGAGTGGCAAGCATTGGTTGCGGGTGGCATGTGGTTGCTGGTGGTAGCATGTGCATGATGGGGGAGATTTCTGCATACAACAAACTACACATATTCAGTACTGCCTGGTACTACAGAGAATATATTGGAGTTCACATAATGCAAGATGCAAGTAACCTAAAGTGTTTATTGCTATTTGGTAACAATCACCATTGAAAGTTAACAATGGACAATTTTGCACAAAATAAATTAAGAGAGCTATGATTATTATGAATTTGCAGCTCAAGTAACTGCATTTGACTGACCATATCCTTGTGGCTCATGTGGTGCCTTTGGAGATGAGATCGAAGACAATTTTTGTGAACAGAGTTAATTTGCATAACTGCTGTGATCATCAAAATGTACTTGAGTACAATGGCTCAAAATTACACCAGAAAGGTGTGAGAGGCAGACAACCTGCAAGGAGTCCCTTGACAGGAAGGAAAGGGGTGTCTCGCTGACATCAGGTGATCTGATACCAACGACTGGATTTTGCAGCTTGAGGTAAAGTGGCTTGAAAAGTACCCTGCTAATCTGGATATTTATGAATATATTTCTATTGGCTGTGCTGCCCTCAGGAGCGGAGTGGCGAGAGATTTGGACAGCTCTAAACACTGAGGTCTTTAGAGCTGATGAGGGTGAATTTAGGTGAGTATGGAGCAGTGCTGGGATGCAAGAGCAGGGGAAACTGGAGATCCCCAAGAAAATTGTCGAGCAGTAGCACTGTCCAGCATGATTCTCACATGCAAGAATTCAGGAGCAACCCTGTCGAGAATTGAACCCAGTTTGCCTAGGTGGGAGGTGAGTAGTCTGACCACTACACCACCGCAGCCCCGCGCTGCCCTCAAGACATGCCTCTCCAGTCATTGGTTGACAAAACATCTCAACTGCAGGAAGAAACCCAATGGAAAAGATATTGGGGGATCCAGAAAGGTTGTCAACACAGTCCGGTGGAATGTACCCCAGAGCACAAAGTGCTTTCTCCAATTATGCAATCAATTGTATCTGTCATCCAAGAGACAAAAAGCAAAAGTCATACTAGATATGCCAAGTGCTTAAAAATAGCAGTGATAGTACTCACGAAAGTCTGGGTAAAACTCAATAACAATACTGTGGTAACCAGCACACGATATAAACAGGGAAATGCTTGGTATTCCGAGACGTGCATGCGCGGACACCTCCCCGCCGTGGCAATTAAATATACTGTATTTTCTAGCATTTGAGGCGAAGTAGAAAAATTGGTGGTCAATTTTTCAATTATGCAAAACTCATATAATTTTTCACCTTTTTATGTAAGACAAGCACATCTCTCTCGTTCATAACATTTTTTAAAAAAATTCATTATTTATTTTTAATTATTATTCCAAAATTGTTACCTATTACTGTAATAAGTAATTATGTACTAAGACTACATAATATTGGGCATGTAGCCCTATAAGGTAATTTATTCAAAAATTTTTTACTTAAACATGACTTATGGGTTGTACTTTTAACTTGTTTAAGGGACCTACTCAGTCCAAAATAGGAAAAAATATTGTGCACAGGGGTACACACTGAATAAATCACTGAATGTTCTACAAGTATTAATAAAATGCAAAAACTCATTAGTATAGTCTTTCAACTTTAGCTGTTATGCAGTGACATGTTACATAACATTAGTGACTACAATACTACATTTGTTAACGTTACCAGATAATTGTTAAGGGTAAATAAAACCAATTCTTCCAATTTTATAACTAAACCATGTTTATTGGAAAAGTAATGAAAATACAACACAAGTAATTTGAATATATGTATATGTGTATAAAGTCCATCGAGGCCACTAGAACGTCACTGAAAATAAAGAGTACGAAACACTTCAGCATTATTTTCAATAGCAACTTTATTTACACAGTGTTCATAACAAGTAGAACGGAAATATAAACAGTGGGCAATATCACGTACTGAATACAACTTCTTTAGCATGAAGACCTTGTTGACAGTGACTTACTAGTGCAAACTGTCAACAGCGGCTCAAGTGTAATATTGAAGGGCACGCAGGAATGGTTCAAGTTATGCAGTTCAGACATAACGCCACAATGCAATGTGTAAATATGATTTTCCCCTCTTGTTGCAATGTACAAGATGAGTGAGTTTCCTCACCTCACCACTCAAGGAAACACCAAAAATAACACATAACCTAATTTATAAATATTAATAAAACACTCTTCTGAAAAGATTAATCCACTCAATTTTAATAATGTATGCAAACATTTATAATACAATATACGGTATGTTAACAAAAATGTTATTTAACATTTTACGACTTACAGAAAAAAAAAAAAAAAAAGATGCTTTTATGAAAAGCAAATTGGAACAACGAAAACTAAGAGTAATTCTTGTCTTTACCCACATGACAATGCCAAGGTTTAACATGTTCAATGCATATAAATAAATTAACACCCCGCCCACTTTTCCTTTACAAAGATATAAATTTACATTATCTGCTAATGATTCAAATTTATTTAATATTTTTTTGCAGAATGTCACTTAATTTGTTATTATATTCTACTTAATAACACTAACACATTTGCTAAAGCAGATTGTAACGTTGCAGTTCACTAAGGTCACTCACTGGGTTAATTTTTTTTTCCCCTAAAATTAAGGGTAATTATTTTTAAATGTACTATTTATACAAATGGTTATGCCTATAGGCTTGTATAGAATAAAAAGCAAAAGTGGAATTGTAAAATCTAATTTTTGTAAAAGGTAATATAGGTTATTTTGTACTAATGAATTAATTAAGTCTGCTTGATATCGCGAGGCACTAGTTTTTTTTTTGGGGTTGTATACTAATATTTTTCTGCTGTGGCGTTTAGTTTGTTTTGCTGTGCAGGTAGGAAAAACGTCAGATTGGCACCACTGCGTTGCCAGGTATTTAGGTCGGCGGTGGCACAATGCATCAGGGGAGTGGGCTGGGCCAATTAGGAGTCAGCTCGTTCGTCGATGTGGGTGCCCGGCACCATGATGTGGGTAACAGAAATTGTCGGGACACCAGATGAAAAGGTCGTATTGGTGGTGGTCCAGTAAAAAATGTGTTAATCAGTGTACCGGTGAGGAACAATTTAACTAGCGTAGGTCGGAGGCCATGCAGAGGAAGTATTATTGTCGTTTCGGACTAATCTAAACCAACATTTTTATAAACATGTAAATTCGTATGACCTAAACGAGGCAGCTCAAGGCCTTTTAGCTAGGGACTCGTGCCTTAGCTTGTACGGTATGCATGTGCGTGACAGAACATAAACTCATAAGCAAAAAGCAGAATTGCATTGCAAGATCAACTATGGATGCAGATTGCAGAGTATATGTCCATGGCAGAAGTTACACGAGATGTTCATTGATTGAAGGATTTATTGTACGAGTTAGGAGAGGAGAAACTTAGTAGTAATCCAGATATTAGTGAAAGGTCAAAACATATTGCTATTATGTTTCATGTTTGTAAAGAATTAGTGGAAAATGGGACTGCTGTATTCACGTATGTTGCATCAGAGAGGAATGTTGCAGATCTGTTTACAAAGAATTTATCATGTGTTAAAGTAAAGGAATTAAAACAGGCACTTGAATTGCGTAACTTGTCAAAAAAGGGGGAATGTTGGTATAGTTATTTTTTTTTCACATAAATTTTGTTTAGTACAGTGGTTAAGTGTATGTTATTATCTATGAGTATTTTTTGTAAGTAGGAATGAACGATTCATGTGTTGTGTATGTAATATGATAAGGGTGAAGAAATAAAAATGTGATAAAAATGGAGCTGCTGAAAATTTACGTAGAGTTTTAGTGGGTAGAAGCTTAATATCCAACACTCTGAGTGCATGTGTTTACATGTATGTGCATGTGCCAGACAATGAAAACAGCGCACCACAAAGAAACCATGGAACAATGTAAATAGCAAGAATACAGACAGGTATGCACAAGTTTCGGCACAATCCGATGCATCCTTCTGTGTGTGCCATTTTTATTGTCCAGCAATGTACATATAAATTCTTGTTTCTAAACAAAATAGCTACCTGACTTTACTGAATCTCTTTAACTTTTATTAAAATTAAAATAACATACATATTTTTCATTTTTCCCCCCTGTTACCAACCCTTTTCGTCTTTTCCATAAATAACCCATAGACAAGAAATTTTTACATTTTTGAATCATTCATAATACAACAAATACATAGCACAACATAAAATTAAGTATAATTTATTATAGATTAAATATGTGAATGCTTATTCTGGGGAAGCAAAAGAAAAAATAAGAAAAGTGTACACATTTTTATTTCTTTTTTACTTCTGCTTATGCTTATCTTGAATTTCAGTCTTTAATATTTCCAATTGTAGAAGGCATTCCATTTCCATCCACTTGCTATAACCACAATATTTTTGGTTATGCAAACGGCTCCAAGAATAAATCAAGCTTCTGAGTCAACAATACTGGCGAATATACCTGCAATCATCAGTAACTGGAGGAAACAGCGTTCTCCCTTCGCTTCCTATGAATGATACTCGTGTGAGAGTTGTGGTTGTGGGGCTTCCCTCGCACCTCAACGTGGTGGCCGTACGTGATGACGCGTGCACGGCAAAACAGGTGGCGGTAGTCTCGGCACACCCACGAATGCCGCCCACCCGGCTCTCCATTTTCCAGGTTGTAAAGGAAGTTCCCGTACACCAGCTGCGGGCGGCCCTTATTGCTCGTCACGAACTCCAGTGCTTTGGACAACACCCCAACATTTGTTAGAAACATGGGCGTCACCAAGATCTTTTCCAAGGGGAGGCATAAGAACTAGAAAAGTTTCCTTCAGAGGGTTTTACCCAAAACGCATGCAACAAACATCCACGACTTGTATTGTGAATTAATTTGTTTATCGTCAACAGTATACAATATAATAATAAATACAAATGCACAAACAAATATCAAAATAAAATTATAGAAAACCAGGAAGAACTCGATTACTCCTCCCAGGGGAGGGCAAGTTCCCCTTTTATTCCTCCTGCTGATGCTCATGGTTAGAAAACGACTTTTCACACACTGTTCTTGTGGTGGGCAGCATATCAATGACCAATGGCATTGCAAGACTTCAACAAAGTTTTCTTTCCCTACAAAAAGAAAACCCAATGGTAATAAAATCAAGTAACTGTACAAACAACCATTTTTATGTCTCAAAAATGCTTATCTCCATTCAGCAGACAATTTTGACCCGAATACTTATGAAAGGAAAAGAATGTTACTTCAATAAAATAGAAATAAGAGAACAGGTGATTATTAATTTTATCCAGCACATTACGAGATCAAACCCTCAATAACCAGCATATGGGGCAAGATTATAAAACATATTATCACATGAACTAAGGTTTTTCTTTACGTGCTCTATCAACTTCACATAAAATTAATAAAATATTTTAATGTCTAATATATACACACATACACATTTGTAATGATAATCATTATATTTAATAACTTACTGACTGCATGTATCAAATGTAGAACCCCAAAAATTGCCTTTCGCCTCTCTGAGGCAAATTATGATTCCAGAACAGGAAAGTGTACAGAAGGAAGAAGTTGAAGCACAATCTTGAAGCATTTCAAATGCTAATTGCTTGTATTACAAAATACTGACACTGGGTGCATGATGAGACAGCCAAAAGAAAGACTTAAAAGTAAAAACATTTACCTTAAAATTATGAAACATAAAGAAAAAGGTATAAAATCACAAAACTATAAAGTAAACTTTACTTTTTAAAATTTTTCTCTGATGAAGATAGCAACAGCTTCAACAAACAACACAAGACTCATTGTAAATATATAAACTGTAAAAAACCCAATCGTTTTAAAAATCATCTTACATTCCACAAGGGCAATATTAACCTAAATTATATGAACTCAGATGCAATGACAATGCAAGACTTGACTTCCCATGTATGCACCACTTTCAACAAAATGTCATAATATTTCTGTGTAAATATTCCAGGGTAACTAAAAAAAAAATTCAGTTTGTGAAAACCAGCAAGCCCCCCTCCACATTCCACCAGTAGCACAAAGTCAGTGTTCCAAAACATCCCAGAGATGTTCTATCGAATTCGAATTACGACTCTGCAAAGGCCAATCCATTAGTGGGACGTTGTTAACATCAAACCACCACTCTCTCATACACCCTTCAGAATGGATGGGTGTTCAGTGATGTTGAAAGACACCCGAAGTGGTCTTCGATGGTAGACAACATGAAAGTGGGTAAAATGTCAATGTAAACTTGTGCCTTGACAGTGCCGGGTAAAGCAACAAGGGAGCCGAGCCCCCTCCAGGAGAAACATGACCACGCTGTAACCCCAACACCTCTGAACTACAAAGTCGGCACTACAGTCCGGTAGATGTCGTTCGGCAGACATTCATCACATGCACACCATACGATTGGATCACCACATTGAAAACCGTGATTGATCACCCCACACAATAGTTTTCCAATGTTCTATTGTCGAGCTTCGATGCTCCTTACACCATGAGAGGCAGCGTTTGGCATCTGCCTGGGTGATGTGTGGCGGTCAACATTGGAGGTTGGCCTGCACACTTTTGGGATGTACACGTCCCTTCACATTTCCACTTCTTTATAACATCGAAAACAGTAGAACTAGGGATGTTCAAGAGGGTGGAAAGCCCGCACACATATTTCTTACACAAGTGCCACCCGACCACCTGACCATGTTGAAAGTCAGTGAGTTCTTCAGACCATTCCATTCTGCTGTCGCGCATTGACTGCTGACAACTGCGGTCGCTGATCAGGTGTTCCATGTAGTAGATGGGATTACTGTCTCATCCTCTATGTTAAACACATGTTTCACGTAGTATCCGGATACGTTTCATCATATAGTGTATACATGCACACACACACACACTTTAAGTCCATATATAAATAATAACATTAAACATAGTGATAAAAATGTTAACATGTCTGAGTAATTCTGTATGGGTAATAAAAATTACATCCAAAATAAAAAAAATTACAAAGGATGTAAAATATGGTTGTTACTATCAGAAAATGTAACATACATTTAAAACACAATTTCCAAGCACTGTACTAAATCCAGTGCACTATAATACGATACATTTCTAGATAGTTCAGGATTTTGAAAGCATTCGCAGACACTGCACTCTATCAAACCACCGTTACTTAGTTGTCTCATGCAGTACACTGAAATATCAGTCACATTAGGAATTGGAATGGCAAATGAAATGAAACATGTGTTGTTAAAATAATTTTTAATACTGTTTGACAAAACCTCAGATGCATAATAAATATAAAAATTCACAATAAAATTTTACATAGCAAGATTTTTCAAAATTTACAATTATAAAATAAATATACAAAATATGAAAATAATAACAAAAAATGTATAACAAAATATACACTTTCACTTGGATCAGACTAAATAATTCACAATAAAATGACATCAATACCATATCTGCAACTACAATTTTTGTCTCAACAGCGATACATATGTTATACATACAGATATGAATATAAAGTAGTAACGGGGATCAACATTTTACAACATGTTCATAATACTACAAAGAGAAAAATGCACCATGCAAATGTGTGTCTACAAAACCTTCATATATAACTAAATACAGTATGACAACTGTGCATTTCCATGTGTATTTTTCTTGTCATCTGGTAAGAACCTCACCCAAAAAGTGGAGTTAGATATCACCCAGTTTTACTATTATTTTTTCTCACCATTTTCATTCCAATTCCTCAAAACTTGTAGCACCTCTGCAGATTAACAGTTTCTGAACTTATATTTACAAGAGCTTTCTGCTTACTTCCACATACAGGATGTTTCCATTTACATAGAAGGTAACTAAAGTGTGGATAGTACACCTCAAAAAATACTACAAGTCTGTACAAAAATATATTTTATTGGCAATTTTTTGTGAGTTACAGACCTGCTTGCACAAGCAGATAGACGTAGGTATATCCCTGTTTGTTTACATAACGTCATTAGATTAGTGTGTGTTTCAATAGCCCTATTTAACTGTTGACATCAAATTCAAACCAGGCACCCAGGGCTGCTGATAAATTCTCGGTCGACAGTCCAGGCTGCGGCTCAGTCTTGACGTCAAGGTCAGCAACATACTCTTCAATGTCCATCATGGAGGCAGGTAGGAGTAAAGGGTGTAATGTTGCGGTTTTTCAGTTTTTATTATTATCTTTTGGTTTTAGATTATTTGGTTGTGGTGGCGAATCATTACTATAATTTTCTGATTGAGATTTAGAGGTTATTGTTCATCAGCCCTTAGAGGGTAGTAAGTATTGCATGTTGTAAATCACATGAAACATAAAGAAAAGTATCCTGATTGGCTCTGGTTTCGCCATTGCTGATTGGATAAGGAGTATGGCGTGGTCAGCCGACAGTGAATCAAGATGCAGGTTACAAGAAGTGTGATGCAGAAAGCTTTTCCCTCTTCCAGAAATACAGCCATCACCGCCGAGAACGGACGTGTATATGCTGATAATCATTAAAATGATATATTGAGTGAAAAGTTTACAGTGCGTGGGTAGCACCCGTGGCTTACAATCTATACATTTTTCGGATTGAACAGTTTCTTCTGCTAAATTACTTTCGCCCATGTACGTAACCACTAGGGTGTAGGCAGCCTCGAGTTTGCCTCCTTCGTAAATTTAGACACAAGCAGTTTCATCGGTAATTGCTGCAAGATGTTTTCAATTTTCCTCATTGATAATGAAAATCAAGTGATATTTGTCTATTTGCTTTGAGAATACGAATGAATCAATAAATATTGAGAACAGAATTTCGGAATCCTAATTCAAAGAAATGTTACATCTGGCGACCCCAACATGTGGCTGAAGAGCGAACTTCGAGAACTACGATATTCGAAAACTGTGAATTTCAGCAGAGGGAAGAACCACACCCAGGAAAGAAATCTTGCTACACTTCGAGACTACGAGAGAGCGGAGATGTGGTCCCCTGAGGGATGCTGATTACCATCTACATAACATCTGAAATGTGTCTGCATGTGCTGTACACATTTCCCCACACCGAGGGAAATCGTGGGAGCAACTCGCCGTAAACCGAAAGTGTTGAAACAAAAATTTTTTTTTTGAGTTTACAGATTTAAAAAAAAAATTATAAGTACCTATTCTTAGTAAATTTTGTTCTAGGCCTATGTATGGCAAAAGTACTTGAGTATAAGTAAATAGAAATGTTAAGGTTAAATGGATAAGTTGTAGAAAAATTGTTTTATTTTCGGTCAACATGAGTGACAGCAAAGGTGAAAGAAAGGGGGACACTGTAATTATGGAGACTACAGTAGAAAGGCAAACACCTAATAAAGAGCAAGCGTTTGGGTTGTTGTTAGAAAAAATCAAAACCATACAGAAAGAAATGCAAACAGGTAGCGAAGCCATACGCAAAGCTGTACAGAAAGAAATACAAAAGGTTAGAGTAAAACAAAATAATAGGTTTGATCATTTGAAAAAAAAATTGGAAAGTTTTGAAAACGGAATTAAGGAAACTGAGTCACAATTATCAACAGGGCTGCAGAAAATTCAGACTTGTGAAACAAGGGTAGACCAGGTTGAACAAAATCAAAGAGAATTGCAACAAAATTTAAATCCCATACAGGTTGAACAACACAAGTCAATGGAAGCTGTAGCTGAACACAGTGAAAATATTTCCAAAATAGAATAGGAAACATGTGGGTTAAAATTAATTAACAAGAGAGAGAGATACAAATCTCAGAAAGGCAGGTTCAGGAAACACACGAAAATTTGGAAAGGAATGTATAAAAAGTTTTTAGAGAAAACCCAGCAGTAGGACGGCATCTAGATGACATCTAGATAATTTGAGGGAAGAAATTCAGGAAATTAGAAAGGAATGTAAACAACTTTGTGAGGTAAAATTTAATTAAATGTGCGAAAAAGGATACGTATCACTAGATGATAAAGAGTGTCTTGTGTTCAGATGAGATTATGACTTTTGAAAGGGCAGTGCCTAAATTGTTTGGAGATAATACGGGACCAACACCTATACATACACTTCATACATAAGTGTGAAAGGATGTTGAACTCAGTGGGGGGTCAGATGAACAACAGGTACGGCTATTCACAAGTAGGTTAGGTGGAGCAGCATCAGAATGGGCAGGATGGAAGAAAATGGTATGGGCAAATTTCGCAGAGGCTAAGAGTGTGTTCTTGCATAAATATTGGGGTATCTATGTGCAAGATGATTTTTTGCAATATCTATTTGCACATAAATATCAACACTGGAGTGTGCCTATGGCCAGTTATGTGCAGAAATTATATTTACAGTCAAAGTACTTAGATAATGGGATGAGCGAGGAAAGCTTTATTTCACATGTTACAAATAATTTTCATTGGCATATTCAGAACTCTATTCTAGGGAGCAAACCTAAAACAGAGGAAGATGTAATAACCTTGCTGGAGTCGATGGATAGGAGGAATGAAAGGGAAGAAGGTTTGCGGGGAAGAGAAAATGGGCACCGGGATAGGAAAGCTAAGGAACAGAGAGAAAGGGAACCAGAAAATCAGGAAAGGGAAGGACAACAAAGAAACGGTCCAAGGGATAGGAGGAATGGAAGGAATGATAGGAATGAGGGACCCAGAGAAGAAAGACATGAAAACAGGGGAAATATGAGACAAAGGGACCAGGGACAGCAACAAAATGAGAATGGGGAACTGCATACGGAAAATGAAAAAATTTAAACCCATATCCAGAGGGGATTGATCCTCAGATGCCTCCCTTGTAGAAAATTTGAGTAATGAAAACAATTGTCATATTTAACAGACCAATGGTAGATATCAAATTAATAATAAAAATTCACAATTAAATGAGAAATGGCTGTCTGAAGCGGAAGCACTATTAGAGGAAAATAACGCACTTGAAAGAGTCGTTCACTGGAACAGGGGTATTTGTCCCTATATAAAAGGATACATTCCAAGCTTAAATATCGAGATTAGTATGCCAATAGATTCAGGGAGTGAAATAACTGTATGTCCGAAGAGTGGTTTAATAATTTGTGTAAGGGTGGGGGAAGCGTGGTAGCAGTATTACCTGTGTCAAACATTACCATCAAAGGGGCTACTGGGGTCAGGAACCGAAAAGTAAAAAAACAAGTCATTTTAGAAATAGCCATTGCAGAAAAAAAATGTGGCTTGCTCTTTTGGCTGTACAAGGGTTAAATGTAAATGCTGTTTTGGGGGCTGATTGGTTGAGGGAGCTGGAAGTCACTATAAATTATGCCGAAAATTGTGTGGAATTATTAGGAATTAAAGTAGGTTTTGGAAGGGAACAAGGTTTTGCAGTTTCATATCAACTACAGTTGGTCATAAAGAAGTGGGCTTCAAAGACCTGAATTTATCTTGTAATTTTATTGCACAAACTTACTACACACCAGAGGACATGAGTGATATAATTATACAAAGGGAGAACATTGATGAGAAACAAAAAATACAGCAAACTTTAAGAGAGGAACACAAGGCTTTTGTTAATTTTCCAGGGCTTAACAAAATGTATGACTGTAACTTACAAATCAGAGAACACAAACCTTTTGTTCAAAAACCATACCCAGTACCACATTCACTACGACCTGCCATCGATCAGGAAATTCCAACACGTATGGTTGATGCTGACATAATTGAGAGACGCAAATCGGAATGCCTAAATCCTGTATTTATTGTTGTAAAGAAAACCGGGGGGTGACGGTTTGTATGGATGCTCGCAAATTACACAAAATTTTAGTGCCCGATAGGGATCGCCCAAGACCCATGGATTAACTATTACAAAAATTTGAGGGTTGCTCCTATTTCTCAAAATGAGATATAGTGGCATCATACTGGCAAATTCCTCTAACACCACAGTAAAGACCAGTCACAACATTTCCTCATCAAGGAAGAACATATTGTTTTAAAAGACTACAGTTTGGAGTAAACGTATCGGTAAGCCATTTCATTCGAGGTCTGGAAGAAGTGTTGGACCCGAACTGGTTACAATTTACGTAGACGACATTTAGATTGAAAATGAAACTTTCAAAGAACATTGATTTATTTTGAAACTAGTACTTCTAAGTTACAAGAAGGGGGAATGACTGTAAGTTTGCAAAAATCTGAATTCCTGAAAGAGGAGATAGGATTTTTAGGTAATCTGGTAATGCGCAGGGAATTCGGGTAGATCCTAGCAAAATCTTAGCAATTAGAGAGTACCCTTGCCCTAAGAATCAAAAGAAATTAGAAAGGATTATGGGAATTTTAAATTATTTTAGGAAATACATAAAAAATGTCAGCAAAATTTGCACACCGCTCAGGAAACTACTAAAAAAAGAGCAAAATTGGGAACGGGAAGATTAGAAGGAAGAAGCAGTGGGAAAACTAAAAGCTGAACTAGAGAAGGAAATTTATTGCAACATCTTAGAATTGAGAACAAATTCTACGTTGCATATGATGCATTGGATAAGGCCATTGGAGCAATGCTCTTTCAAATAAATGAGAAAACGGAACAATTCGCAATTAGTTTTGCAAGCAGAGCTCTAAATTTGGCAGAAATACGGTACACTGTAAGAGAGAAGATGTTATTAAGTATAGTATTCGCTTACTCCAAATTTACAACATATGTTTATAGTAGACACACCACTGCACTAACTGATCATTAAGCCTTATGCCACCATAGGCCTTAAGACACCAGTAAACTTTTACATGGTACACTTACTTACCTGATGGGTAAGTAACTCAAATTGTCGCTGATGCAGATATACAGGCTATACAAGCCAGGGAATTTCAAATACATACTCTTAAGAAATGTCTCAGTCAGGAAGAAAACAGCCTAAAAAGTGTGCAGGAAAAAAAGAGATAACTAAAGATGCTAGATTGCAAAAGGTAATACAGGAATTAGGGTCTAATAACTATAACTGTAGAGAAATTATTAAATAAAAGGTCACAGTAAAAGATGAATATTTGTTTTAGAATGTAACTGAAACTGGGGGGAAAAAAAAAAAAAAAAAAAATGGATGTTATGTATACTAGAGTCACTCAAAAAGGATCTAAGTTTAGCAATGCATACTGAGTGTGGACATTATGGTGTGACAATAACTGTTAAATATATACAACATTTCTGTATATTCAGGGATATGTACCATACTGTATCAAATGTTATTGTTACTTGTCTACTATATGAAACTTCACCAATAAGTAAGGAATGAGTGCTATTTGCAAACCATGCATTATTTTGTTTGCAGGCTGTAATGTGTGCATTTTCATATTTGAAAAAGTACCATTTTACCCTTTCTTTTTTATTATTCCTTAGTTATTACATATTAATTGAATTACTGAAAGACTAATTGTGCCATAATTTCATGACGGCCATGTTGTAATGGTTTAAAAATAAGATAAGACTTTCAGTACAAACTACTTTCATTACTAAGTATAAAAGTTGAAGCTTTATTCATGTACGTTATAAAGAGAATTTACTGTAATCCAAATGAACCATCCCACCCCAGCTTGACCTGATTCTTCCCCACCCTGACAGAGACCGCACCAGCCACACAGTTTATTAAAGACAATGCAGTAAGCTCAATGTAATTGAAAGAAATTGTAACTCCATTATATATTTTTTGAAAGTAAAGTAAACATAATATATGTAATTAATTTATACTTCATAAAAGGAAGAGTGAAGTACATTTAATGTTGATAAATTTCTAAACACATATTTAGCTGTAGCAAACCATTACATTTCAGAAGTGTACAAGGGGCCAGCATTTTCATATATGTGTATATAGATGTATCCCACTTCAAGAAAAACCTAACGAATGTGATTTTTTTAACCCATAAAACTGCAAACAAATTGTATGCAGCATTAACTCTGCCCAAACACAGTTGGTTTAGATCATGACAAATTCACAAGCGCAGGTTAAAAACACAAACAAGTGATGTTCACATATTGTGCTGCAACTGGTTATACGCCTTCCATTTCTGAGCATTACAGGACGGCAACTTGTGGTTGTGGGATGCATTTTTCACCGTCAGCGTGTTCTCGTTCAAGACCACGCTGGCGGGACACCTGGTCTTCCAGTACGTACTGCACTTCCAATACTCTCCTCGGAGCATTCTCCTATGGAAATTGTACGTGAAACCATTGTACTCGAGCTGCATCGTTCCCCTCTGGCTCTGCACAAATCTGAAACCTGCAAAAGTATAACAAACAACTGGTGATACTGAATGTCGCTTACTTATTGGTACTGGTAAATTTTATCGCTGTCTTCTCATTTTTAGTATAGCTTTTCAGAGTAATCCATCAGACACAATTTAAAATTAAAGAAGCACATAGGGGCAAAATTAATGGTAGAGGTATTTACTGAATCCCACAAATATCTCGAAGCAGACACACAAAAAATAATGAAGAACAATCCTAAAAATACACATTTGGCAAACTTTCAACTTCAGGTACTATACATTTGTAGGATCTGAAATGGTGTGACAAATTTTCCATAATAAATATGACTCATCAACTGTCAACTCTAATTCCAACATTTTGGCATGTATACACCAACATTCTTCGAACCGCCTGTAGCTACAATTTCTAATCTGTCTCACTTTTGCAACAGTATAAAATAATATGCTAGCTGTGTATCCAACTTTCTCTTACGGAAAAACTGTGCCGGTAATTCATCGAGTGAGTACTCTGATCCACCCCCCTTGCCAGCCCACATTTACCACTCGAGTCCCACTGGCGGACTGGCACATGACGGAAGAGCACTAGCACACAATAAAGGTCCTGTGCATGTTTGAACCCCACTATAGGTTCACACTTTACATTTAACCTTTCTTCTTAGTTTTTGTCTAATGCAATTACCAAACCCATTTTTACTTCAGATACAAATCTGGAATGTACCACTGAAGACCAATCAACAATTTGATAGCTGCAAAACTTACTAAATATCTGCAAGTATTGGACAACATTTGAAATAAAACAATTATCCAGTCTCCATAGGGTTCACAACATAAATAATAACCTGTGGGCTTGGGTATGCATTTATATAACTGAATGTGTGAAGTACACTAACTAAATATGCCAGATTTTTAGAATGTTGATGAAGGACACACATAATTTATTTTGAAGATCAGAGGCAATATGGCAAGCACTGGTGGACAAAAAATGCAATAAAAACTGCTATAAAATTTGTGCTGTAACAAAGAATATTTTACATTATTCCTTTTTTTTAATTAAAACTCCTGATAAGTCACTATAATTCAATGTAATCTCAATTTCATTTTTCATCACATTCAAAGAACTTTTGCTTCTTTCACTGTTTCATATTTTATTCAAAACTAAAAATACCCTCTCTACTATAACATTTGAGCCACAAATATTTAAATGATATATAATTAAATTTATGTTGGGGTTATCCAATGAGAGATTGTCAGTGAAAAATCGTAACCATTTATTTTCAGATAAACCACAATTTTAATCATTCATTACAAAAATTAACCTAAATTGTGAACAGATTTCTGATAGTCTAAAATCATTAAATATACCTTTTAAGTCAGAAAAGTTAATTAGCAAAGAATCTGACCAATTTGTTAAAAATATTATTTGTAAAATTACATATTTTTTTTAATATATGATATACTAGTTTTATAAAATTTTCATTTATTATTCTTGTTCTTTTGGAAGAAACTTATCTTGAATTAGTGGCCGCAGTGACTGAGCAATTAAGCCTGCTTGCCTCCCACCAAAGCGAACCGGGTTGAATCCCCGGCTGGGTCACTCCGGATTTTCTTAAGTGGGAATCGTGCCAGACAACACCACTGGTTGGCAGGTTTTCTAGGAGATCTCCAGTTTCCCCCACCCTTGCATTCCGGGGCTGCTCCATTTTCACCTAATTTCACCCTCATCTGCTCTCAAGAATTATGTTCAAATATTAAAGTAGTTATAAATTTAAAAAAAAAATTATAATAATGATATTTAAATACGAAACTTACGACGAGCACCAGCAAGTGTTTTCAAAATATTGGAAACGCACAGCAGACGAACCTCTATTCCCCTTGTTTGCTGCATCAGTGGCAAATGCATAAAAGTTTACAGTTCCTTCTGGAGATTTCAGGATTTCAAGAAAATCACCCAACACCTTCTTGGTCCTAATACATTCTTTACTTAACACTTCTGCCACATGTCAATATCCCTATTCTGCTGGAATTTTCAACAAACATATCCTGAACAGGCTTCACATTACAATCAGAACTGTTGTTACTCAGATCTTGTAGTACGTTATGGTAGCACACTGAGATTTCACTAACTATAACTCTCTGCGTTTCACTACTATTTTCCTTCATAAATAAATATTTTTTAGTTCTAAAAAGACTGCACTGCAGTTTTATGAAAGGCTGTAGAGGCATGTTGCTTTATTATCACTTTCACCACCATGCGCAAAGGAAAATTCATGATTATAAACATCACGCCACACTTTAAAACTTTTATTTATATTATTTACAGGTATTAACTACAAATACTTTCCTTTCTTTCTCATTATGCTGAGTACAGAAAAAATCACTTTCTTTCCCCTGGTGATCAGTGCTTTCAAGCTATCGCACACCACGAAAGTGTACCGTACGTAAATGCAAATTAACACAACACGAACACCAAGCTACTGTGCAGACCACTTGTTACTGGCCACTGATATCTACCAAGTCTTGCCTCAAGTTCAACAACTGCACGGCCACACGACAACGCGTACAGCCCAATCTACCACGACACCATCGTGTGCAACACAAGCAAACATTAATCACGTGATAACAAAAGGGGACACTAATTTTTCTCCTTGGATATGAGACATCCCATAGATTAAGGGGCAGCTGGCAAGTATAACACTGAAGTAGAACTCAAAGCTGTCTACACTCAGTGTATCTCCTCTCCCCATGAGCTATTGTCCCACATTCAAAAAACACACTTCCAGCTGCTCTTTCAGAAGACATTCAAGGCTAATTACACACTTATAAAACATTCACGTGTATCACATGTACCCTTGCTCAACAGCACCCATGTTTATCTGGTGGGGCAATGGCAAAAACACTGGAATCACCTAAACACTCAGTAATGGGTATACCGTGTACAAAAACACTTAAAGAGTTTCAAGCACAAGGTTTCGCATGCCTATATCTACAAAATTACAAGCATAGAATGCACAGATTTCATTTAAAATATGATAATAATACAATTTGTAGAAAGGAAGTTAATTAAACAAAAGAAAGTAAATCAAACAAAAATGAGTATAAATTAAGTACACAATTAAAATTTTTACTGTATTTTCCCTACAATTCTCACCCCTTTTTTCTGTTTCTCTTTTTTTTATATATTTTATGATTACAAATTTACACGTAATATATTTCTTTTCATGTAGCAAAATTCAGAGAGGATTATTACTGTAATATAACTTGATAAAACATAAAAATACAAAAAAAAATAAATTTAGAATAGCAAGTAATTAAAATTCTAAAAAAATTACACATCAAAGACTACTTCCCACAAAAAAGTGACTACTGACCATTCTTGAACAAAGTGACTTGGTAACAAAAAAAAACCAAACAACCAACAACAACATGAATCAGCCTTGTATACACGAATCACTAACACACTCGAAAAAAAATTAAAATAAAAACTAACACGTTTTATTACACATACCATTGCAAACAAAGTGGCAATGAGCATGAAAACTGATCAAATCAGTTCTGGCTACAGTTCACTGATGTAATGCAAACATAGATGGCATGGAGAGAGACGAGCACATGAAATAACTACGGTCGACTATTGTTGTACAGTAAACGCATGTACCGATGAATCATATCCACAGTTACATTTCAGTGGTCCTGGCAAAACTCCTATAAAAATAATAATAAAGCTTACTGCTTGTATCGTTTATCAGATGATGCGTCGATCAAATTATATTTTGGTCCCGTCATCTAAGATTTCCCGCAGCAATAGTTTTTAAACTGGTTGTTTATGCGAATGTCTAGTAATTGGACGTGAAATATGTCAAGCATGCCGCTGTTTATCAATTCTCTGCGGCGCGGTTGTCTGTCTTCCCAACACGTCTGCAGCTTGCTATCCACTTACACGCCTGACGAGAAGGGTAGTGGTTACCTAGCAACCAGCGTGGTGACGTTGCGTCCTCTCTCTCTCTCTCTCCCCCCTCCTCTTTGTCTCTCTCACCTTCCTTCCTCCCCTCACAAGCCTTTGAGAGGGGAAGTTGTTGCCTAGCAAAAGAAAAAGTGTGTCCTCTCTCTCAGCTGTTACCCATTACACACCTGGTCGCAGTGCAAGTAAATTGTGCGTGTTGATCGTAGAAATTTTATCAAGATTTTCCTTCGCTCAAAATAGTTCATCACTGGTATTTCAAGCAAATGGTTTCGCCTGAAAATGTTAACAAGGAATTATTATTTGCAAAGATGTTTTCTTTGTTATTAAAGGTCTTTTTTTCCCATTAAGTCTGGTGTTTAATTGTATCTGGCGTAAAATCAACATGATTTTTATAGAAAATATTAATTTAACTGAATGGACAACATCTTCGCAAATAAAATGATATGCCTAGAAGCATATACTTGACCTCCCCTTGTCACCAAAAATTGTTTGAACATCGAGTGACATGTATTACAAAGCGTAAAGTTCATTTTCAGTAACTTCCTGAAGGGAAATCAGAGGATTTGTATTAATTTCTTTTATTTTAGACACGCATCTTTTGAATAAACTGAAATCCTGTAGGGGCCTAATCAACACCTTTTGTTGTCTAATAATGGGTAAGCACCGAGCCCGAGTGCAGCATAACTCGCAACAGGGAAAATCAGAGGACATGGTTTTGAATAATTAATTATTAAAGACCATGAAGAAATAAATTTTAATCACCTTATTTATTCATTTCTGTCTCAAAAGTACAGTTTTTTTTACAGTGAGATACAATTAATTACTTTAAAAGACAGACATTTGCCACGTTAGCAGTGTAGCCAACATGAAGCAGAGGGGAAGGGTACATTGTTTCACTCCTCCTGCCACTTCACCTTCGCCGCCACGACCGCTGTGAACACATTGCCCGATCGATAATCTCTCCACATGCTCTCTCGGCTGATCGTGTGTGTGCGGGACATCCAAATTTGACTTGCATTCTGTGCCATATTATTTGCATTTTCTTAGGGTTTTGTAAATTTTAGGTCGGCTTGCATTTGGCGTGGATTACAATCAATTATATACAGTATTTTGAGATGATATATTCTTTATTCTATATTGAAATGAGTTGAGGTGAAATGTTTTTTTAATGTATTATTTACAGTAATACTTATACGGTAATACTTTCTTTAAAAAATCAAATTTTTATTGCGCTTATTAGATAAGCTTTATTCACAGATAATGTACAGCTCTCATTATACTCAAAATGAAGTATAATAAGGTCAGAAATTGTATTCTATTGATGTATATGTCAGAACCCTCATTTACTGAAATCCAGCAGGTATGGAAATTGTTTGACAGTCCCTTGAAAAACGGTAGATAGAGAGTCGACTGTATTTTTGCAACTAGCTATCTTCACTGTGTTGAATTTTAAAAAACACTTCATATCCTTGAAAATTTGTTTCACTAACAACAGCATTAAGACAAGAGATGAAAGCTGGGAAAAATTATAATGACAACGGAATGCCACAACTTATGACTCAATCTAAATGTATCATCAGTTTTCAATAAAGGTCTACATGAGTTATTAACATAAATTATTACTTTAGGTGATATATTTCTTGAATGATATATTATATGTTTAATAAATATGTAACTATTTGTGCCAGATTAAAATCTGTCTCACTCGACAACAAACATAAGCTTCAGAGGAACATAAAGCTAAAAAATGAAAGAAACATATAACCAGTTTACATGCCAAACTTTGAAGTTACAGATAATAATTTTTAACACACAAACTCCTGTAAAACATTTTTTTTCTTATCATCTTTTCACTTTAAAGAGTATTGACAGTGTAACCTACCATACAAGTTCATGTGTGTCATTTATACTATGGGGAAAAAAAACAGGCACAGAGCGAGAGAAAGAGAGATAAAGAGAGATAGAGAGAGAAGTTACCAGTGTTCACAAAATTTTGGTACTATCACCCTTACCTTAATTCCACCACAACTTAAGAATGAAACAATTCCAAACATATGCAAAAACTACTCTTATTTGGTTTCAAATGAATTTTCCACCCCCCTCCCCCAACACAAAAAAAAATTTGCTATATACTTTAAAAATTCTAATGAGGAAAAAATGTACAGGAGTGGTATGATTATGTTCCTTCTTGGCCAATGTATTTTAAATGGGAGCTGTGGCTGTGGCTAGCGGTCTTCGGCTCAACTCGAATGACCTCTGCAATCTTCGGCTCGACTCAGGGGGTGCTCAGAAGCCCGGTGACTTCAATTTGTCGAACGTACCCGAAGGTGCTCTGCAGTTACGCCTACTAATTCTTCAAGCATATGTTTGTTTCTGGTAGCCATATTGGTTTTATAGGCATAGGTTATGTCAAAACATAAATATTTTTGTATTTTTCCGTGCTATTTTCTTTTGATTCAAAATAAACATCACATATGAAATGATGCAGAGCATAACACATTTTTCATTCCTCCATTACATTCCTCAGTATATTCCTCAATTTATGGTACATTTGCTATAGTTTCCATCATTTTGTTGTAGAGTGCACTGGTAACTTGCGTTTTCAGCATTTTCCCCTAGAGTGTGGTGATGAGGAAAAACGATGACGTCACATGCCGTCTGACTCCGGCAGACTTACTCCTGCCAAGATGTTACTGATTTGCTGGTTTAAAAAGAACTAATGTATGATACATGAACACATTCATTTATGTAAATACAGATAATTCATTTTATTTATTAAAAGTGTCGGGTATCAGCCATTTTTCATATGGCGCATGGCCGATGCTGTTTTACAAGCTATTGCCTGACAAATCCTAGAGCTAAACAAACAGACGCTGGATAACTCACCATCGATACTGCTCACTAGAGAGCATGCCCATGATAGTTGATGTGCCACTATCTAATTGGGACTCGAACCAGCGACACACACTCACCAACATCTTTGATGACCAGAGTTAAGTCACCCCTTTACGATGAATTTCGCAAAACTTTTCACGAACCATTCATTCATTCTACGAACTTAGCCTCTCGAATCACTTCACGAAATACATTGTGAATTATCCTTCTTTGGAGGAACATTTCGGGTACTGCTCTTTTAAGGAGCTCATCTTATTCTCCCACAAGGCGGCCTTCTGACATACATATTAAATAAAAAATATGAGAGCACTCCGAGTAAACCCCCATACCATGTCCATCCACTGAGAAAACCTGCGTGTCCTGTTCGCACAAGCAGATGTGTTAAAATACGCAGTTATCAAAACTTCTGTGATTTAACTTTAATATATTTATAGCATGTGCGTATGAGCAGGTTCACATTTTGAAAGCCGTGAGGATATATATCTACAAAAAATTCTGAAACACTGGTCATTATTCAAATTGCGAACTTCAATGTAATTTATTTATGACACCATCATTTTCAGAGAGGGAGCACAGATAGGCCAGACAATCTTGTTTACTCTGCAAGGTATAATTCATACCCAGACTGGGAGTTATTATTTATATTATAATAAATACCTTTTTTTTAACGAACACTATTCCGAAGTTGGACCTTTGGCCTCAGGTTATATATACTTATTTCTTATATCAGGTCTGTTACATTTATCACGCTAAACTATCGATTCACATTTTCGTTTACTGTTTTATCAGGTATTTTGTGTGTTTTTATTCTTAAACATATAAAAAAAAAAAATTCTCACTTCACTTGGGAAGCAGCCAGTTTTTTATCTAAGACCAAGAAAAAATTTATATTCTTTATCGTTTCGCACATCAAACTTAGGGCCCTAAGCCATGCATTACCTTTGTAAATTATTTAAAACTTTGTATAAGTTGCGCATGGATACTAAACAGTAAAAAATTAATGTATGAACATCACTAAAAAGGCTTCAAAAGCTTGGGTCATCAATAGATTTGCAATCCTATTATTTCACTCCGATTCCTATATCCGATGGCTAAAACTTCCCTTTTGCCTTTAATATAAATTCCTATAATATTCACAGAACACTGGGAAAAATTACCACATTTTTTTCTAAGTCCGAAAGACCATTATAATTTTTTATAATTTCGGGACTCGAACTCAGGTCCCTACACAATACCTCAACTTTTGAGATTGCATAAATCTTTACATCAGGTACGTACGTATAAGCACGTAAATAGACAGAAAATCATATACAAAGTTCGTTATAAATAATCCAAAAATTGTGTCTGCATTCGAACTGTGAACCCTTTATCTCACTATATCATCTTTATTCTTTATCCAAAATTTGTCTAACAACCTACATTATAAAATTCATACACCATGTACTTATACAGGATTTATTCCAGCATTTTTTGCTAAAGTGTTGTAGGGCATAACCTTAGGTTTGGTGTAGCGACCGTGAGAGAGCTTTTCCTTTGGAATAACGTCCAACATGCCACGAAGACAATACTGCTCCAGAAGATCTTATCCACGTAAAGTGCATCGTAATATTCTAAGTGTCAATTATTATGTTGATAAAGACGATGATATATGGTGTCACAAGGTCATGTTGAAGCGACTTATATGTACAGATTCGGCCTACAGGATATAACAGCTAAAGCTCAAAGTGGACTTTTAGAGTTCTGTTTTTTCCATAAGCGTCATAATGCTGGTAACCCGGCGTTTACAAGTTTGGCTGAAATGGATCAATGTGATATAATTTGTTTGAAGGCAGTGCCAGTAGACGACGGTGTTGTCGATCAGACTGCTGTAATTAGTATTTATTCATCACCTGTTCTGTTGTCTCGTAAGAAGATGAAGTTTGAGCTGTATCCCGGTCGGATAGCGCAACATTGACTATCATGGGCATGCTCACGAGTGAGCGGTATTGATGATGAGTTATCCAGCTTCTGTACGTTTAGCTCGAAGATTCGTCAGGCAATAGTTTGTAAAACAGCATCGGCCATGCGCCGTATGAAAAACGGCTGATACCAGACCCTTTCAATGAATGCAATGAATTGTCTACATATATATAAATGTATCATATATATGTCATGTATCATACGTTAGTTCTTTTTAAACCAGCAAATCAGTAACATCTTGGCAGGAATCAGTCTGCAGGAGTCAATCGGCAGGAGTCTGTCGGCAGGAGTCAATATGCAGGAGGCAGTGTCAGCAGGAGTAAAGTGTATGAATTCATGTATGCTTGAAGACAATGCAAGCCACTGACAATGTGAAATCGTGTATGTCATGTACGACTACATGCATACCTTCAACGACCGCCCAAAAATTACATGGAAAACAATGCTGTTACTGTGTCAAGTCCTTCAGTAAAAGTTGCAATGCGCTGTGACATGAGAAGAGTGACTGAAGAACCCAACTTGTGCAATTTTTAGCTGCAAAAACTGCCATAGGCAGTTCACTCAACATGATAACTTAAATGCACACATCAAGGTATGTAACTACAGTATTCCTTCTCCTACCAAGAAATGGCATGTGACGTCATAGTTTTTCCTCATCACCACACTCTAGGCGAAAATGCTGAAAATACGAGTTACCAGTGCAATCTACAACAAAATGATGGAAACTATAGCAACCGTACCATAAATTGAGGAATGAAATAGGGGAATGAAAAATGTGTTATGCCTTACATCATTTCATACGTGATGTTTCTTTTGAATTAAAAGAAAATGACACGGACAAAAAACAAAAATATTTACGTTTTGACATAACCTATGCCTATAAAACCAATATGGCTACCAGAAACAAACATATATTTGAAGAATCAGTGGGCGTAACTGCAGAGCATCTTTGGGTACGTTCGACCAACCCAAGTCGCCAGCTTCTGAGCATCCCCTGAGTCGAGCCAAAGATTGCAGAGGTCGTCCGAGTGGAGCCGAAGACCGCTAACCACAGCCCCAGCCACAGCTCCCATTTAAAATACACTGGCCAAGAAGGAACATAATCATACTAAGTACGGAATATCTCAGATAATAAAACAAGTAGAAATATAGAAATAACATACAGTATTACATTTTTAAGGAAATTATTTTATTTCATGAAGATTGCATAAACTTTACAAACAGGAAAAATTTATTTTTTACAATAACAGCTAAAATGTATTTGGTGTAAAAAGTGTACACTTAGGTTTTCTGCAGGAAATGTTCTAAACACAATTTTAATATTTTTAATTTTAGTTTTACTATGAATCTAATTATTGAGAACAATTTATGATTGGCACTAACAACCTAACAATATATTTTTAGTAATTTACTTCATTTACTGATAAATGTGAGACAGCTGAGTTTAAGACAGTGATCTTACAACACTTGTCCGATTTTGAAGTTCACAAATAACCAAGGTAGTAATTTTTTCCAGACAAAATTCTGACACAAAAATGTGTTACAAAATTCAGGCTCTTAGATTTATTACATATAGATTTTGTTATTAGACTTGTTTTAACATGCATTAATTCTGAGAATCGTTTAATAATATACTGTAAGGCAGCATCAAAAGAAACTTGCAGAAAAATGTTTACAAAACTTCTGACAGTATTAATTTACCTAATTCGTATATTAATATTATGTCTCTCTTAATAATACATTTTCTGTATTTGGATACAAAACAAATTGGTACTCGCTACAAAACAAAGAATAGGAGCTAGTAATTTATAAACTATAAATTACAATTATTTAAGTACTATAATAGATAATTAAAAAAAATTTTCATTTTCTTTGTTATTGTTATTATTGTTATCTGTATTAATGTTAAAAGTAAACTATAAAACTACAATAAGTATTAAGAATAATTACCATTGTATACACTGCCGGGCAATGAAAATAGCACACCACGAAGACACCATGCGACAACCACGAAATGATATAAATATGAATAGCAAGAGTATGGGCTGGTAAAGGTTTTTCAAGATAAAAAGTGAGCATTCTTGAAATCCACCCGATGAAGAAAATCACAGCTCATTACTGAATATAATTTAACATAAGCAGTGACTGCAATACTCACAGTTAAGTTGGCAGAAAACTACGAGAGGTAGTTCCATGTTTTAAAGATTTACTAGTCGTAAAGTTAAAAATTGTTTTCACCTGCAATTTATTTTCTTTTTGCTGTATGCAATTAAGAATGAAATTAGGCATGATTGTAACACACTTGTGTTTCTAAGTCTTTTACATTACCTCGCTGACGCAACGTCAAAGTTAGCTGGTCTATTGTTTTGATTTGGAATTTTCCCCCGGTTTGTGCTCACGTGCCAACAAAACAGCTGTTTATAACCAACGTGATTTCAAATGATTGTCTGTAACTTCTGAAATAAAGTATTCATTAACATAATAAATAAAATATATTTTTTTAATGTTCTCAGTGAAGTAGCTTTATTTGTTATTGCTTTTTGCTGTACTTCAACATAGTTTATTGTTCCAGAAGTGCTAGAAATGTCACTTAATAAGCCAACCTGTAAAAAGTGTTGCTTTACGCAACTGAAGTCTGTAGAAATTTTAAAGCTCAAATAAAATTGAAGAAACTTCAGGTGTGTGTGTTTTTTTTTTGTGATATGTGTTGCAATTATGAAAGCTTAAATAAATGTGTACATGTCACTTAGTATTTAAGAAATTCCCAACTTACGATCGTAGAGTTAATACCTCGGCACAATGTCACTCGTTTTAAAATAACGGTACGAAAATGTTTCATACTGCATGTGAAACATTTCTTGAGTTTTAAGGAATGCATTAAAACACTATTAAACATAAGTAAATTGGGGCAAAATTAGATTCTGGGATTGAATGTGTTGATGCAGTTGCATGAAATGCATTACCATCGGCATTGTATTATGTTTTTAGTATTGTGAATTTTTTTTCATACGCAAAGCAGTAGACCTTAAGCAAACGTTAGTGATATGTGCTTTACAAACTGTGTGGCTGGATTAACTTTCCCAAAACTGGTATAGAGTGACAAATATTACTGTGAAAGTCTACTGTAAAAATTTGGATCAACTATTCTATTCAGCCATTGAGATCCATGACAATTGTTTTCATTACTCGTAATGTAGTAGCAATGTCCGCCATTCGTTTGTGCGTAGTTTTGTATTAAAATATTGATTTTTGAGGTACTTACGCAATATTATTCTACTCGTTAATGTCGTTAGACATAATTTTTAGGCCATTTAATGATTGACTGAAGCATGTTGTCTTCTGTATAAAGGAGTAAATACAATGTATTATCTAAAAGCGTGCCTTTCTTTAATGGGTAAGCAGTTCAGCTGTAACACTTCTTAAAGGTGAATGTTTGAAACGTCTTGGCATTGTTTTTATAATGGGAAAAACAATAATTTTAAATTTTCTGCTATTCTGTTGGCAACCAAAATCAAACATATTTTCTTATGTCCTCGGAAGTGTTGACCACAGTTAATGACAATTTACGTCTAAACAGAAAAAAGAATCGTGAACATCAAGCAATATACAAAAACCAATATTATTTACTGAAATGAATGTGTACACGTTCATAGTGCTGTTGACAATATGTATTACGTTTTGTTGTTTATTTAATGAGCATGCACTGAATATATGTATCAGCTGAAAGTCACATGAAAGTGTTTATTTTGGTGGTACGTAGAAAAATATGCAACCAAAGGGTTGAAAGAAGACACTTAGCGGGATTTCAAAAGTGCTCATTTTTTGTCAACAGCCTTTATGCACATGATTCTATGTTGATGGGTTTGCATTTGTTTGACCAGTCACCTAGCAGTGGCGTTGCAAGTACCAGCAGCGGTTGTAAACAATGGTGTGTAATCAAAGCAGCATTAATGCAAGAAACACCAGACGAAACCAGAGTGAAAGAGAATGCCAGGAAGATGCCAAAGACATTGCTTTATACAACTGATGGACTTTGAAAGAGGACTTATAATCGGGGTGAAAACAGCAGGGTAGTTATATCGCTGTATGGCCCACTATGTGGATTATTTGGATCATACTGTCTGATGCTGTTGGAAGCAGTGGATACATGAAGGCACCCACACACGGAGGACTGGCTCAGGATGGACGAGGTCGACTACCAATCGAGAGGATCGAATAATCATGCGCCAGGCACTGAGGGATCCCATGGAAATCCAGCACAAGATACTGACCAGTGCTGGTGTTCCTGTCTGCCCACAAACCATTTCCCAACACCTTGTGCAGGTGAATCTGAGATCCCAGTACCCATTACGTGTGTTGCCATTAACTCTGCCACAGCGGTGGCTCTGTTTGCTGTGGTGCCATGCCAGAGTGATGTGGAAAGCAACAGACTGGCAATGTTTGATATTTAGCGATGAGTGCAGCTTTATTATGGGGACTGATGATCATCGCACCTGGGTGTGGAGGGTTCCTGGCATTATTAAGTGGCACACTTCCCCCACAGCACGCATCATGATCTGGGGGACCATAGCCTACAATTGCCAATCTGCTATCCTCATATTATGTGTAACATTGACAGCTAAGCGGTACGTGGACGATCCTACACCCCCATATGCTCTCATTTTGGCCAGTACTGATATTCTAGCAGGATAATGCACAACCGCACATGGCACAGGTCACCCACGATTGCCTCTGTCATGTCCAAACACTTCTATGGCGTGACCACTTTCCTGACATGTTCGCAATTGAGCATGTGTGGAATTCGTTGAAATGCCAACTGTCCCCATGCTACAGTATCCGGGATTTGGAACACACTGTCCACCAATTGTGGGCCCATCTTCCACAGGACAACAACCAACGTCTGCTGGTCTCCATGCTAGACCATGCTGCAGCATGTATCAGAGTACAAGGGGGTGCAAAGCACTATTGAAGATGGATGGTGTACCACATATCCGTATATAATTGTCCTGTCACACTGTTTTTGTGACCATGTGTATTACTCATCTGTATCATTACCCTGCAATCATCTAGGAAATCCCACTAACACCTTTGGCTGGATCAATTTGCAGTTACAACACTGTCTTTCAGATGTATGCTTATTTCAACACTTTCCAAACACTCAGCAATTTATATTTCTCTTTCCGGTGAATTCCCAAATCCCACCATACCAACGCGAGTCCCTTCACAGTTTTGTAGGCACTCTAGCCTGCAAATTGAAATAATCCATTAATAAATTTAGATTTTTGTTAAAGTGCCATTTTTTACCTGATGACAAATTAAGTTTAGCAGTTAGTAGGCACAACAATTCTATGAGTACACTGAGAGACAAGCATCTGAAAAACAATGCAATGGTGGGAGACATGAATGCCGAGGACACCAAACAGCCTTTGAAACAAGCTGAAGGAGAAGTTTTTTATTAGATGAGTTGGTTAAAATATATTTTACATTTTAATAGCTTTTGTTTGTCTAGAATCTTGCAAATCACACCTAACCCTGCCTTATCTAACACAAAGTTAATTCTAAACACTTTTAAAGTATACTTGTTAATTTTGGAAGCTGAGAGTTGGCAACACTGCAAATGAAATTGAAACTCTACGTGTTCCAACACTGGATGGCTTTCCTGTTAATAGCACTATCCAGAAAATAAAGAAAAACCTTGATAGGATTTGAGATCACTGTTTACGTACGTGCTTTGGGAGTTTTGTGTACTTCCTCTAAACTAGTATTAAGAGAATTAGAATACATTAAAGTTAGTCAAAGTATGTTAAAAGGGTGGGTTTGTTTTAAATTCAATTGTTGACCAAATGACTTTGACACTCACATTGGCAACTGCCAAGTTAACGTTGGAGACATGCGCAGAAGACGAAAATTAGACTACCTCATCTTTAGTCTACGGTCTTGAAACAATTACATCACACTGTCTTCACCGAGGTGATGATGCAACGGACCTTGAGTCCCACATATCCTCTCTTCACCAATAATAGGTGACCAAAGGCTCTTCAAGTGGTGCCGTAGTGCTCACCACCCCTGGGTTTAAGCGAATTGGGCTACAATGGGGACTTCCCCATCCCTTCATCTTCTTCACAGGTGGCAAGAGGTATCTGCCCTGATGAACGGACTGGCAGTTGGTTACAGAGAAACGTTCATGGGGCAAGCCATTAGACTAACTAGCGTTCAGGCCATTGGTCTACAAAGCCCAAGCCCTGAATTTTATGGAGATGGAAAGGACCTGTGGCTGGAACCCCTAGGTAGTACCACGAGCAATTGGATAGGCCCCACCTTAGGTTCTCTAGAGTACCCGATACAAGAGGTTGGATTCTCGGTGGCAGTGGTTGAAACTCCGCACGTTGGAGAACTAGAGGGCTCCCCACCCAGAGAAGGCTCGACGTAGTGAGAGCCATGCAGCTCTGGTACTACTTTGGACAGTCAGTAGAGGTTGGATAGTGCCTCAGCTGGACCATGGGTGCCTCTGAATGTGCTGGTCACCTACAGTATTAGTTGGATGCTCTTTCATGCTGATTGAGTGAATCTCAATCCTTGTCTATCGATGTTCCTCTCACGTCAGTGTAACATTCTGCAGCTCCCTGCCCAGCCTTGCACCAACAAGTACAAAACTAAAATACAACAAATTTTACTGATAGTTTACCATTCACACAGCTTTAGTCTTTGTGTGAAAGAGTACAGTTACGTGTGCTCAAAACCTGGTCATAAAAAGTATAACTTAGTTTACAGAAATGCATTACATGTTAATTAATATACGTTTATTCTCTACATGTGATTCCACTCAGGGTGAGAATATTTCCCAGAGCTATCTCACAGTTTCAACGTTGATTCAGCACACATCAACTTAAAAAGTACTATGGTTTTTCTTTGTAAAATAAATACATCCTTCAATGAAAATAACACAAATTAATGCAATATACAATTACTGACCCTGCTAGAGGTCGGTGATTAGTACAAGATCGGCTCGTTAGCTGTTCACAGTTTGTGTTGATTTCTCCTCTACCTCTGATGCCTACTACCCTCCTCAAAAGACCATTGCACATGCAAAAAGAGCCAATGCATCGCCGGCAGAAGCGTGCAAGTAGACAACCCTTCACCTGCATTTTCACTCATTTTTGAGCACCCATAGGTCAGTATTAGGTGGGTGTGGTTTCACCAACCTCGCACAAAATGCGTTTTAAGGCAGGTGGGGCCAGCCTACACTGTTCTAACACGACACTAGGGGCTAACACAAAGCTTGCCGTATTAGAGCAGATGTACCTGACTCCACTGGTGAAGTCCCAGGAAGCTTTTCTGAGGTCACAGAGTTGGACTGCCACCACTATAGCCTTGCTTCTCTGTAATGACGGGGTTGTTCCTCAACTGCTGACGACAGCACCATGAGATATCCATTGGCCAGTTCCCCAGGGATAAATGAGAAGCCATCCCCTATGACGTGATTTGGTACACGGGTTTTCTCAATATCCTGTTCAGCCACTCAACAGTGTCTCTTTGGTGTGTTCTCAAATTCCTCCCTTGTCCTCTTCCTCTAGTCACTTGTAATTCCTTTTTCCAACTCAGGCCTCCATACTGATATTTATGGATTTGTTCACTGAAGCTAGGTACATTACTACTTGCATTTCCACCACATTGAGGTATTTCACTAGCTTATGGAGTCCCTTGTAATTGGATTTATTGGATACTTCACTTGGAGTGTGGATGCACTGAGGCACCTGCCATCATTCTCTATGGGCCCTCCCGCCACAAGTCCAGCTATTATTCTGGCAGGATAGTATTCCCATAAGCAATAATTACTTGCTCCGAAACAGAACTAACAGCTGGTGCTATTCCCAACATGTATGATTTGCCCCTTTTTAAGGGCACTGTCTACCGGCTTGAAGTTGCAAAATTTAAGTAGTAAATCTCATGTTAAGGAAATATTGCCTCAGTGCGTTAATTTCAAAGATAGGCTTTTCAAACAAAATATACTCTTCACAATTTTTTTAAGAGAAGTTCCCTACAGCGGAGATGTGTCCATATCATGTATAGCTTGTTTGCAAGGAATGTTTAAAATTTATGTTTTACAGTCTCTACACACCTACTGCCTATTTGTATTGAAAATATACTCGTAGGGATCTTCTCCTAAAAGAATTTGTTCAAAATGCCAGTCTTTAAAATTAACATGCTGAGGTGAAATTTCCTTAACATGGGATTTCCTAGTAACATTTCACAGCTGCCAGCCAGTAGGCAGTTCCCTTAAAGACAGTTTTATTTCTTAATTCCTTGGTTACTCCACTCTGTGGATTTCACCTGGGGATGGTAGCTTGGGCTTATTTGAGGTCCATGCCTCATGTCTGGAAATCTTTTAGCCATTGATTCCTGGTGAAATATATGAAACTATCCATCAGTTGGCTGGGGAGATGTCCCATCTCAGGATCACCTCTTGTCTAAAGACACTGTATAATTATTCTGGGATCAGCATTCCTCAGGTTTTTTACCTCAACCAACCTTAAACTACGATGGCCAGGATAAGGGTATTTAGTCCTATTAAGTCTGCAAAATCCAAAAACAGTTCTGACTTCCCAGCACTGGAGACAGATGGTGCACCTTGTATGTGCACTACATATATTCTTTTATGCACATCTTTCAGACTCCAGGCTGGTATTGTCCACCAATACCTCAGTTAGGAACCTCCATATCTTTCCTTCCTATATATGTATTGGGGCATGTTCATACTGCACCATCATCATTTAGGGGGAAGGAGTAACAAACTCCCTATAATTGAGAGGAAGGTGTCAGCATGCTTGAGAAACTGAGGCAGTTCCATGCCCTAGCATCTGAATGTAGTAACCAACATGTGACTGCAGAAAGGCTGGATGAAGTGTGATACAACTTCTCTTCAGAAAGGCAACTCTCACTTTGGCACCTGCTACCCTTTGGGTCTATACAACTGAGAGCTATGCAGGGCACCGCTTCATGCCACCTGGAATCCCTACCACTGGGAAAGGAGGCATCTGCTATGTTGGTTTAGGTCACAAGATGGCAACTTGGCCCGACCACTAGGCAGATTGAGACTACTAAGCGCTCAAGCCATTGAGGCCCAAAGCTAAAACTTCATGTGGAGAAATCCTCTTAGGGCACACTATGATGTAAAACCCACAATTATCATGGACTTTAAAAAGATGTTTGGGTTTATCTATAGACCTCATCAGTTCTCTCTGGTAGCTGATCCATTAAGATTGAACTGACAGTAGTTACAACTCCACGCCCTGGAGGAGACATTTAAAGTTCCACACTCACTGATGGGTCAGTGCAGTGGATGGTGACACATCTCTCGAACTGTCCTCAATAAACAGTGGAGGTGATGGTTGTAACTAAGCTGATCCACGAGTGGAGCTGAGTGCAAGGGTTTCAGTGACAATGTGGGAGAACACTGAAGGTGCATACAGCAAAGCACCAGGTTANATGGTTGTAACTGTAACTAAGCTGAGTGGAGCTGAGTGCAAGGGTTTCAGTGACAATGTGGGAGAACACTGAAGGTGCATACAGCAAAGCACCAGGTTAGGGCTTGTGCCCAGTCAACTGTTCTATTAGCTGGAGGTACCAGCACTGACTTAGTGTACCTCAATCCTAGTAGTCAGGCCCGTGACACATATACTCTTAAAACATAAGAAACTGTTAGGAATTAATTTTAGACACAACCACTCGGTGATTTTACCCTAACTGCAGGACTGGACATCACCAAAAACAATACCACAGTTAATTTACTATTCTCTCCAACACATTTAACACACATTATACAGCACTGCAGATCTATCCATAACATTCCAAATACAGACACAGTAACATATCTGTAAAAGCAACATTTCTGGCATTTATAATTTTTAAACTACAGTCAACTCTCGATTTACCGGGGGCGGCTTAATCGGGTTGCGGCTTAACTGTGGAGCCACAGTTCAAAGTCAAATATTGAACAGCTGCCGCCAGTCACTCACCGCTGCTATTAGTAACCCACGTGCATGCTGTTAATTACCTGACTGCAGTCGAGTGATGCGGTACTAATTTATTTTAATATTAAAGTGTTTCGGTGCTATATTTACACACTTTTTAACAGTAAATATGTGTGAAACTTGGAAGTATTAGGGATTCAAGAAAATTGTCAAATTGTACATTTTCATTGATAATAATAAAGTATTTCACAATTAAAACTGGCGTCTGCTCGTCAAAAAGGCGAGATCTTGTAGTTTTTAGAGTCGTTCGTACATGCAGTGAGTATTTATACATTAACCGTGGCACCAAGTACGACCGGATGACAAAATATCACATTAACATAAATATTATTTTTCGCAAGAATGACTCCTACGCAAACAACACGCCACGCATGGTTTTAATAAATACATAACATTTATTTTCACTTTGTTGCTGAAATGGGAGGGGAGTCAACATAAAAAAAAATGGCGAGCCGGCCTCAGAAAAGCATGGCGATTGCAGGTCGAATCCAAATTATTAGCAAGCAGAATCGCTTCAAACAGAAATATGTTACGTTAAAATATTTATAGAGCTCACGTAAAATTTAAAACTCTGATAATTTGTTCGCATATTTGCACTTTACACATGAAAAACATGTCATTTCAGGCGAGCGTGGTTTCCGAAGTGAGCCGCGTGTACTGCCAAACAGATGGCAGCATGGTCACCTATTTCACTGCTGTCTCGTAGAAGTGTATCTAGCACGTCCTTTTAAAAGAGGATTTTTAATTTTGTGTGGCCCAAAACAACTCGGCTTTGAAATATATTACGTCAAATTACTGTAGAATTATTTTTAAAATACTCTGCGATAGATTTCAGGCCTCTTCAAATAATACGAAGCATGCAAGTGGCGACGTTAGCTGCAAGCACTAGCTACGGCCTATGACGAAGACATAAACGAAGCTAAACTATCGCATACGGTGTTCCATATCGTTTAAACACCTACAAATTATTCTAGAACAAAGTTTAATTTGTTACACTAATAACAGCTGTCTTGTAACGATATAAAATAACATACATGGACATTTTATCTACGATCTTCCTGCCCGCATATTTCTCAGATGTCTGTTGTGCTAATGTAGGCTGTCAAAATAGCCAATGTGAAATTTTATTACAATCGTTCACGCATCAGTTGATACAGAATTTTGTGTATGTGATGATATTAATATCATTTATGACGTTGCCACACACTGGCTATCAAAAAATTGAATTCTTGTACGACTATATTATTTGTTTACATAACCTATACGTGTACAGTATTGTAATGATGCAATATTCGTAATTTTTCGGGACACGGGTGTAAAATTATTTTGTGTGTTTGAAGCTTTGGAAAGATTCTTAATATTTTTATCGGGTTCAAGTTTAAAGCCGTGGTGGCTCGTTTCCCGTGTTAGTTTATCCGGCAGACGTGTGCGTTTGTAGGTTATGGGGCGGACGTCTGCTGTTTACGTTTTATCAGGACGGTTACAGTTTCGTTTCGAACTTTGGTTGTTTGGGGAAGCATCAGCATTAATTAGATTAGTTCGTTCCTGTGGATCAGGCAACGTCGACAAGTTTTAATGAGTCAACAAATTTTATACGAAACGAGAGGTTAGGTTTATCTGGATCAGGCAACGTCGACAGGTTTTAGTTCCTCCAGCGCAGTTTCAGGCAACGTCAACAAGTTTTTGTTGTACGAGAGGTTCGTTTCTGTTGACAACGCAGTATCGATAACGTGTTGAGAGCGGGACACGTGCAGTTTTAGATGACGCTGCTGGCAGATGCCGGGCGCTTATCGCCCTAGGGGCAGTCTTATTGCAGTCAGTCGTCGGGGAGAGTGACTTCACGACGCCCGTGAGGGCAGGTGAGCGCAGTCGAGAAGGATCATGCAATGCTAGCCTAGGCCGCGTTCGGGCAGGACTAGAACCCCCACATCTGCAACTAGACTTTAATATATCATTTCTCAGCTGGTGTGGGAGGTAGCCGCATTTTAAGTTTCTTCGGGTCAGTTTTTTAAGAACATTATTACGTAAACGACTGTGGCACTGTTAACTGCAATAGTATATGTAATAGTGAAGGTTCGTACTCTGCATACTGAAACTCCGTCTGTGCGTCTGTGAACTGTGTTGCAGAATGTTAAATAAATAAATATATATCAAACTAATATGGAACTTTTTTCTTAAGTAACTAGTGTTCAATAAACAGAGTCTCGTGTTTCTACCCTGAGCAAGCCGTCGCAACATAAACAGTCGGCCGTAACAAGTGCCTAACGTTAACAACATGGCGCCCACCTGTGCGGCTGCATTAATATCGCTCAACTAGTCCGCGGGAACGATACAATATGGCGTCCAACGGCGAGGCTGCATTATTTTAAATAACGTGTTAACGAACGCACTGACCGGAAATATTACAGTATGTAGGCCTAAAGTAAACATCCCTCCACCCCGCCCCATCGCTTTAACCATGAAATCGGTTATTCGTGAACCCTTAGCCAGTCATTACCCTGGAAAATCGGGAGTTGACTGTATCAATAATATGTAATTTCACAGAAATATGTATGTAACTTTATTTCATACTAATGCCAGCATAGTTGTAACAATTTTACATCTACGAAGAAGTTCTGCCAGAACATCAAAGATCTCATATTATTACAAGAATGACTTTCACAGTTATTACTTTACAATTAGTGGTAAAAAGATTCATGCCACTGACCTGACAGAATATCATCAATTCAATATGTGGCACTGTAGAACTAACAACAGGAACATAGCAGGTTCAGAGTTGTAATGATGCAGGTTATCCTGACTCAAATGTGCCAGAGGAAATACCAATAGCAATGCTTTATTTGTTTGCCTGTTTGTGATGTGTTTCATTTTCTACAATATTAATATGTGAAGGAAATCAGGTACTTCACTTTCCCAGATGAAGATTTTAAAGATTATCATAACACACACAAAGTATGTTCTACAAACACAAGGGGCCGAGAAATTTGGACTGCCCCTCATTCCACGGTGGGATTCCCAACACTACATCTTATTTATTCAAGTTAAAATCTTGTTTTCCTATTGTATACTCATTTCTAAAACTATCCCACTGTGTAAATGCAGCAGCCACTGCAGAGCGCTGGGATTGTAAGTGTTGCGGAGAGCACCATGCACCGACCAACATTCACTACCTTCAGGCCCAGCTTGTTGTGGCAGGCTGGATGGCCGGGAAGTGTGGCTCGTGGTTGTGGAGCTGCTTCTTCACGGTGTCGATGGTGAACTGCTGCGTAATGATGCTGGAGTTGCACTTGGTCTTCCAGTAGTTCTTGCACAGCCAGAACTTGCGGCCGCCCATGTAGTCGCACGAGAAGTTGTACACAAAGCCGCCGTAGACCAGCTGCGGCCGGCCCCGCCCCGATCTTATGAACCTGACAACTTGACAAACAGACACATTGCAGTCCCACCACATGCACGCCACTTTAGGGAACTGGGGACAAATGCCGCCACCTCTCTGGACATCGTTAAGCTACACACTGCTTTCAACTGTGGATTATTAGCAAACAAAGAACTCAATATTGTGTACGTATGTATGTACAAATATGGTATGGACATGCAAGGAGGCTAAAAATAGCTCTGTTCCACATCCTTGTCTCTTCATCACCTCACTATTGCACACACGGTACCTAAAACCTACCATACTGGAAAAGAACTAAAATACAATACTCAAAACAGTATATTGCATCACATATATCTCCATAGACCAAAACATTTTCTTGTAATCTCTAGAAACATCTTCTACGGAAAATCAAGAAAATTACCACCTTCCCAAATTTTATAGAATCTTCCAATACATGCATCATAATGTCAATGTTCTCCAATTGAAAACTGTTTGTTTTATCAAGTCTTGAAATCCATTTGCTGTACACCTTTCTTAATCAAACTGACTCTTACAGAAAAACTAAACCACGTTTGAATCACCAACACACGAGATGTAAAAAGCTTTAATAATTAATTACGTCATGATATGATATTTGACCGCTCAGCAAAGGACTTGATCTTGTGGCAAGTCAGCAAAACACATACATTAACTGTCACTAATGTCCTGTTTGGAAAAAATCATAAGTAACCAAAAAAATCTTGAAAATTCATAGTAAGTTTAAACAAAACTGGAGTANTGTCCTGTTTGGAAAAAATCATAAGTAACCAAAAAAATCTTGAAAATTCATAGTAAGTTTAAACAAAACTGGAGTACTGTAATTATAACAATACAATCCAAAAAACTGCACAGGCAACTTGTGTGTTATTACTTGCCGCTTATATTTACTGCCCATATAACTAGTGTACGAAATGAACCTGTTTATTAATTNTGTCCTGTTTGGAAAAAATCATAAGTAACCAAAAAAATCTTGAAAATTCATAGTAAGTTTAAACAAAACTGGAGTAGTGTAATTATAACAATACAATCCAAAAAACTGCACAGGCAACTTGTGTGTCTACTTGTGTGTTATTACTTGCCGCTTATATTTACTGCCCATATAACTAGTGTACGAAATGAACCTGTTTATTAATTATACAACTGATTTAGAGAAAGTTCTAGTCATAATTTTATTTTATGATATGGTTACGTAAGGAGACTATCAGTGTAATGTTTTTCTGTGTTGTCAAGTAAGTAACCTGCTATGTGCCACAATGTAGGCTAGACAATGAGAACTCATGTGTGCTGATGTTATGTGTTGGGAAGCCATCACGACCAGTGTGTGTAGTGGAGTTGCACACTACAGTGAGCTACGCAAGGACTGGCAACAACCAGTCTGCTAATAAGTGGTTTAGAAAATAAATAACACTTTATTAAATGCAGCAACAGTATAGTCGGTTTAATGTATTCAAGTACTACTGTTGCTGCATACTAAATGCAGTCGAGACGAATGCACATAATTTATCAATTAAAAAGTCAAGGCAATATCTATATAAACCTTGTATCACCAATAATGACAATGTCATATGGACGTAGTTCTCAAGCAGTAACTCTCAATTATTTTTAACAAACAACAAATGGCTGGTACAGCCATTGTTAAGCTGTATGGGCAAAGACAAATCTCTTTCATCTCAATAGAGTGCAGGATGATGTATATACCTTTATATATGATGTCTGTAACTTCCAACATCTCAAATATACATGCATTGAAAATACTTATTTAAAAAAAATTGTTAAAGATAATGATATGTTTACTTATTAAAGTATTCTATTCTTTGTTGAAAAGCCTGTTCTTGTTAAAAACAAAATTATTCTGTGAACCGAAATGCAGTTTGATGGCTTTTTTTTTTCTCATGTGAGCATATATGGTAGGCAGATACACTGAAGAGCCAAAAAAACTGGTACACCTAGCTAAAATCATATAGNTTATATTTTATTAATAAGTTCTCAACTTTTTACAAGCAGATAACACACAATTAAAATTACGCACAAAAATATTAACCAACTTGTAAAATGTAAATTTTCTATATTCATACATTGTTGGTATATACTATGAATCCAAAAGTATGACGCGAAAACAAAGAATTTCTGCACAAGGGGTGAAGCCACCTTAAGCAGCCAAGCTGTGCACGCCCAGAGTGAGAAGTAGATAAACTAGCGGAGTTGTTTCCAAAGGCCCACCAACCAGGTCAGATTCGTATACAGCATGTGATGACACACACAAGTTGTTTCTGGGAACCGAAACCCAGTGAGGTATCAACACTCTTCATACACAGAAAAACTACCAGTCAAGATGTAGAAGAGAGAGGGAGTGAGAAAAAAAAAAGGGGGTGAAAGCGGTGTGCAGCATAATGACGTCTTTCCTTGTGTCCACCCTAGAAGCTTTACAGATATTCTCTAGAGTTCACAGGGTTTTCACTCAACAGTAATATTTTGGTCACTACTGCTTATCTGTACAGACCCCATGCCTCGTTATGATCTTGACATGTGTTCACCCTTCGGAAGAACTCAATGGAAATTTTTTTTCATACACTTGCCATGCCATCACACACATGACGCAACGACCAAGCAGTGGGCAGTACACACCTGGTGAAGATGGATAATAGCTTAATTTACTAACAACTGCAATTTACAGACCAGTATAGTTATAGCAATTGCATGTTGATACAGCATCACTTAATGTTGAGTACGCATACTACTCAAAAAACATTTTTCACAACTACCAGGAACATTGGGAGAAAAAAAAACTACACATGAATACTATTATTGATATCTTGTANGTCATATGGACGTAGTTCTCAAGCAGTAACTCTCAATTATTTTTAACAAACAACAAATGGCTGGTACAGCCATTGTAAAGCTGTATGGGCGAAGACAAATCTCTTTCATCTCAATAGAGTGCAGGATGATGTATATACCTTTATATATGATGTCTGTAACTTCCAACATCTCAAATATACATGCATTGAAAATACTTATTTTAAAAAAAATTGTTAAAGATAATGATATGTTTACTTATTAAAGTATTCTATTCTTTGTTGAAAAGCCTGTTCTTGTTAAAAACAAAATTATTCTGTGAACCAAAATGCAGTTTGATGGCTTTTTTTTTTCTCATGTGAGCATATATGGTAGGCAGATACACTGAAGAACCAAAAAAACTGGTACACCTGGCTAAAATCATATAGGGCCCCCGCGAGCACGCAGAAGTACCACAAGACGACGTGGCATGGACTCGACTAATCTCTGAAGATATGCAGGAGGAATTTGACACCACGAATCCTGCAGGGCAGTCCACAAATCCATAGGAGTGCGAAGCGGTGGAGATCTCTTCTGAACAGCATGTTGCAAGGCATCCCTGATATGCTCAATAATGTTCATGTCTGGTTATTTAGGTGGCCAATGGAAGTGTCTAAAGTCAGAAGAGTGTTCCTGGAGCCACTCGGTAGCAACTCTCGACGTGTGGGGTGTCGCATTGTCCTGCTGGAATTGTCCATGTCCGTCGGAATGCACAATGGACATGAATGGGTGCAGGTGACCGGACAGGATGCTTATGTATCTGTCACCTGTCGGAGTCGTATCTAGACGTATCAGGGGTCCCATTTCATGCCAACTGCACAGCCCCATACCATGACAGAGCCTCCATCAGTTTGAACAGTCTCCTGTTGACATGTAGGGTCCGTGGATTCATGAGGATGTCTCCATACCTGTAAACGTCCATCCGCCCAATACAATTGGAAACGAGACTCACCAGACCCGGCAATGTGTTTCCAGTCATCAACAGTCCAATGGCGGTGTTCGCGGGCCCAGGCGAGGCGTAAAGCTTTGTGTTGTGCAGTCAACAACNGTTGGCGGGCCCAGGCGAGGCGTAAAGCTTTGTGTCGTGCAGTCAACAACGGTACACGAGTAAGCCTTCGGCTCCGTAAGCCCATATCAATGATGGTCCGTTGAATAGAAGCGTGCGACCGTCAACAACTACGGGGTCCATTGAAATCTGCGCCAATTTGAGAAAGGGTTGCACGCCTGTCACTTTTAATGATTCTCGTCAGTCATCGTTTGTCCCGTTCGTTCACGATCTTTTTCCAATCGCAGCGATGTTGAAGATTTGATGTTTTACCGGATTCCCGATATTCACGGTATACTCGTGAATTGGTCGTACGCGAAAATCCAAAGTTTATCACTACCTCGGAGATGCTATGTCCCATCTCTCGTGCGCCGACTATAACACCATGTTCAAACTCACTTAAATCTTGATAACCTGCCATTGTAGCAGCAGTAACCGATCTAGCAACTTTGCCAGACGCTTGTTGTCTTATATAGGCGCTGCCGACCGCAACGCGTTACTCTGATTGGTTCCATACGTCTGTTATTTGCATATGCACGCCTATACCAGTTTTTTTGGCTCTCTAGTGTATATGTCACTTGGTCAAGAGACCTGGTGTTTGAAATTTCAGTCCTGAGAAAAAGCAGCTGGTAAACACAAGTAATGTTCTAAGGCTCGGCTTCACCCCTTGTGCAGAAATTCTTTGTTTTCGCATCATAATTTTGGATTCATAGTAATTACTGACAATGTACACTTATAGAAAACTTACATTTTATAAGTTGTTTAATATTATTGTGCATAAATTTAATTGTGTGTTGTTTGCTTGTTGTAAAAAGTCAAGAACATATTTATATTTTATTAATAAGTTCTCAACTTTTTACAAGCAGATAACACACAATTAAAATTACGCACAAAAATATTAACGAACTTGTAAAATGTAAATTTTCTATATTCATACATTGTCAGTATATACTATGAATCCAAAAGTATGACGTGAAAACAAAGAATTTCTGCACAAGGGGTGAAGCCGCATTAAGCAGCCAAGCTGTGCACGCCCTTGAGAAGAAGATAAACTAGCGTAGTTATTTCCAAAGGCCCACCAACCAGGTCAGATTCATATATAGCATGTGATGACACACACAAGTTGTTACTGGGAACCGAAACCCAGTGAGGTATCAACACTCTTCATACACAGAAAAACTACCAGTCAAGATGTAGAAGAGAGAGGGAGTGAGAAAAAAAAAAAGGGGGGGGAAAGCGGTGTGCAGCATAATGACGTCTTTCCTTGTGTCCACCCTAGAAGCTTTACAGATATTCTCTAGAGTTCACAGGGTTTTCACTCAACAGTAATATTTTGGTCACTACTGCTTATCTGTACAGACCCCATGCCTCGTTATGATCTTGACATGTGTTCACCCTTCGGAAGAACTCAATGGAAATTTTTTTTCATACACTTGCCATGCCATCACACACATGACGCAATGACCAAGCAGTGGGCAGTACACACCTGGTGAAGATGGATAATAGCTTAATTTACTAACAACTGCAATTTACAGACCAGTATAGTTATAGCAATTGCATGTTGATACAGCATCACTTAATGTTGAGTACGCATACTACTCAAGAAACATTTTTCACAACTACCAGGAACATTGGGAGAAAAAAAAACTACACATGAATACTATTATTGATATCTTGTANAAAACATTTTTCACAACTACCAGGAACATTGGGAGAAAAAAAAACTACACATGAATACTATTATTGATATCTTGTACTCTAAGTTTTGTAAAAAAGAGAACACCTTTATAAATAACTTATGCTTGAGTAAGAATAAGTTCATAAAATGAAGCACAAAAACAGTAATTTCTGGCCAACTAATTTTTTTTTTAAGAAATGACTAGTGTATGAGAATTCTACAAGAGCCCCAGGGTGGGCCAGAAGTATAGTTTGTGGTTCTAATAATTAAGTTACATCTACAGCATTCAACAATTCTTGAAAGTTGTTGCAAGACAAAATTTTTTGCTACTGCCATTGTAACAGGTCCTGGGAAGACTAATTATTCTGCATGTTTACATCATAATTTTTTTTATCTTGTAATGCAGTACTGAGATCATGCCATACATCCAGTCTCGCAACTTGAGTGTAACATCTCGGTTTTCTCCATATTGAGCAATACATGTAGCCTGGACTTTCACTCCTACAATTTTATTTTAAGCTTTTCTTTAAAGGTGGAAAAAAAAATTGAAACATTGTTAAAGGAGGTTTGGCATCTGTGTTGCATCAAGCACAATTGGTTTGCAAACTCATCAAGATTAACTATTATTTCTTGCCTTTATGAGTATCATAATATATTCACAATGCAATAGTCAGAACACTTGTCACAAAAATTTGGTAAATGATAAAGTTGAATAATAAAGTACTAAGAAATGATGCACGCACCTATATCATATAATGGTGTTGCTATTCAAGTGATGTATATACATAGTTCTTGGAACACTGCATATGATAAAGATTACCGATTCCAACCCTCCGTTCTAGAAGAATATTCTTACTACTTCATAAATGAAATGAGTCTTGCAATAATTTCATGTTGAGGGGTTTCTATGGTGTCTGTGCTAGTTTTCCCCCCCTCCCTTTTATATCAGCTTAGCTATTGTAAATGCTACAATATTGCACGCATTACGGTGGTGTCCTCTGTTCTTTTAATACCCATACTTGATATGTCACAATCATTCCGCACTCTCGAGACTCTCGCCATGGAAATGGCACACATACAGATGTAGTGTGCTTTGCTATTGTTTCGATTTAGTGTAACCTATTGCATTTCTCAACACCACTGTTATGTACCTCTCTCTGTTATTTTGTCCCTTTGATATTCACAACCATTCATTATTGAGTGTAGTGCGTGTTGCCTGTCTGCCAGGTTTTGAACATAATTCTTTTGAAATTTCAAACTTCAATTACTCGAAAACGGTGGGGGTTAGAGTGTTTACACAAGGCAAGCTTTTTCGTCAATTGGAGCACGCGGATTCATATTCCATCGATAATATCTCACATATGCAACCGCGTCATGTTGAATGGCTCACATTAAGAGTGGTGACCATTATTATTTCCACAAATTAATTTTTTGACAGCGACAGGTTTTGTGGTGTATGTATATCATTTTACACTTGCACATTATCCAGAAACGCAAAGTATCTTACATATTTACTATGATATCTGTAATAATCTGGTGCGGCAGGCCCAACTTTTAAGAAGTGTACCACCGTTGGGAGTCGATTTAGACCATAGGTCGTAAATATATGTTTTCAACTTCTTTATTCGTGATTAACCTGCAGCCAAAGTTTGTCGGTCGAATTTAGATTCATCCTGTAGAATAGAATAAAGCTGTATGTGTGTGGGTCATTGTTGGCAATATTTCGTTAATACTAATTCTTACTCTACATCCGGAAATGCTTACAGTTCACACTAATATTATGGTATATTGATACCAGACTGGTCAAAAAAGAATAATATTGCTATTGTCTATTCACAGTTTCTTCACTCTTTCGGCTCAAAACTTTGAAAAAACACCCCATACATCATGTGGTTGGTTGTATCCTAAATATGTCTTGTATGATAATAATTGTGTACTTGTGATAACATAGAAGTACCTTATTTTTAGATAAATTGAACTTTTACTTAATATTTTATCTACAAATTATAATATTTAATTCATAATTAAAATGAATAGCAATGGAGAGAAAAAAGATGTGTTGGTAACACTAATAAGAAATAATTCTTATGCAAAATATTATTACACTGAGTGCGCACGAATGCAATGCATTGTCCATTTGGTATAATTTTCTAGACTCAGTTAAGCTTTGATTGCATGAAGCAGAAAATGTTAACCTCAGTTGCAATAAACATATCTCAAATTTATTTGAGTAATTCCAACTATACATCTTAAGTTTAAGGCAATAGGTTGAAATAACAAAAAATAATATTTTCATTGTCCTCATCATTTCTATTATAATCATAATTAACAAACTGAATGCTTGCCCCACCACAGAAATAGCACCAAGCTAAGAGACATGAAAGTGGACTAAAAACAAAACCAAATATTGGAAAAATAGTTTCTCTCTCACTTGCAGTAATACTTGAGTAGTTGAAGGTTACTTATGCTTTTAGCCATAAGGACAATGTCCACAGACAATGGTGAGCAGACTGAAGAGCTTAACCTGCCAAGTAATGATGAAAGTTTTATGCAGCATCAAACCCTGCAGCTTCCGAGTGTCACTGCACACCTATAAGCAATACAATATAAATAATTTGTCAAAGGGGCAGTTCCATTGGATCTCTGAATGCCATTAGCATGCAACTTGAAACGAGAAGACAGTCACCAACCCAACCTTCTGATGTATGAGCTGGCATATTTGTTGATGGAGGACCATATGATAATTATTACAACTACGTTGCACAGACAAGTCAGAGTTTAAAGCTGCGATAGCTGGCGAAATTAAAATCTGAGATCTCTACCAGTCAGTTGAAATTAAAATCTGAAATTTCTATTAGTCAGTTGGAATTAAAATCTGAGATTTTTTTATATTCAAACCTCAATAAGCACTGAATTCTCATCCAGCTTATCTACAGCTGAACCTTCTAAAGCCAAATTAGCACATACCAGTGCTGAGCTGTGAGCACGGAGAGGTACAGTAGCAATTATCAGTTTTCCACACAGTAGCAGTTGCAAAATTAATGGGTGAAACAATGGCCAAACTTGAATAATTGTACAATATGATAAGCTTCACTGTGGAAGAATGCCACATCTGGAGTGCTAAGGCGGAGACAGAGATAAATTAGCTAAAAGAGTGCAGTTGAACATTGACAGTTGGAATATGCTGTGCTTAAAACAACCTCAAGCCCAGACCCCAAAGGCGTTGCGTTGCAGCCATCAAGCATCACTTTCAGGATCTTGAGGAAAAGATTTATATACTAAAGTCAGATTGAGAATCTATCAAAATAACGCAACCAATTAATAATACAGTGAATCGGCCTGAGCCCATTGTTCAGTACGTATCAGTCCCAGGTCATGCCACAGTAGCAGTGGCGGCTCGCAATGGACAAGTTTCACGCACCGCTTCACCTAAATTTAATAATTTGTATTTATTTACTTTGTTCTTATCTTATCTGTCTGATCCATTATTTTATACAATTCATGCATAAGTTTCNCATTATTTTATACAATTCATGCATAAGTTTCAAGACAAAAACTTCGACACATAGTTACATGTGGTGGCCTGGCATGGAAAAAGAAATAGAGATAATTGTAAATAAATGCCCAATATGTGAACAGTCTCAACATGCACTTCCATCAGCCCCCACCTTTCCTTGGGAATATACAAAACGTCCATCAACACAACTTCATATACACTTTACAGGACCGTATTGAGTGGAGTGGAGAGATTTGGGCGACTTTTAACATTAAAGTCTGAGAGTCGACAAGGGTGAAACGAGGTATGGAGCAGCACCAGAATGAAAGGGCACTGGAAACAGGAGTTCCCTGAGAAAACATGCCAACCAGTGGCATCGTCTAGCATGATTCCCACATGTGAAAATCTTACGGGGGAGGCAAGTAGTCTGACCAGTACACCACCGTGGCCCCATCAAGGTACGACATTTCTTACTGTAGTCGATTCGTACTCGAATTGGCTCGAGGTTGTACCAGTAAAGTCAACAGACTCCATGATGCATCTCAGGTTTTGTGTATCTTTTTTTGTTACAAATAATCTTCCAAGTTTCATTGTTTCAGATAATAGAACCAATTATACATCTTCAGAATTTGTGAGTTTTGCCTCCAGCAATGGAATCCGTACACTAACCATTGCACCTTTGCACCCTTCATCTCATGGACAGGCAGAGAAAATGGAGCAAACTACAAAACATATCTTGCAACGAATAAATGCAGGTGACTGGGTTACCAGATTGGCAAGATTTCTTTTGTCTTCTCAAGACTCCTCACTGCACTACCAAAGTTAGCCCAGCCGAACCAAACTTCTTTTTGGTCGTCAAACAAGAGCATGCTTGGATCTGTTACACCCTGACTTCTAGGAGGAAATTAACAAAAAATCAGGAAAGTAGTGTTCAATAAAAAAAATAAAGAGCTGGGGCATTTGCAGCCGAAAAAATTTAAGCTAGAAATTACGGCAGCGGCGATCAACGTTGGTTACAAGGCGGTGTATTTCAGCAGACTGGACCTTTGCCACACGAGGTTAAAACTTCTGAACGAATCACGTTACGCAGATATATTGATCAACTTCACCACTGTGGTACTGATCGACCAACTAATGTTCCAATAATACCACAACTGAAAGCAGCATCTGTTCCAGTGAACGAGCCATCGAGAACTTTCTATTTCTGAAAGTCATGCCACTATGAAAAATGCTGATCAGGCTCACTGGGTTTCTTTTTCAACGAGATGCAGTACAATTGGAGGGGGAAGTTAATTTGCCAACAAGTAGGGTCAGCCAGAATCCCCAACAGCATGTAAGACGACAACCTTGTTGGTATAAAGACTGTGTAACGTAATCAGTAGCTGTCATACTTAAAGAGGGAGGAGTGTTATATATTGAGACCGTGAATATTTTGTGGGCATTCACTATGTCGGAAACTATAACTTTTACAGTACAGGTTCATGTATGTGTATTATCGTTGTAATTAATAATTTGTACTAGAAATGAAGTATCTGAAAAATGGAAATAAATCATTAAAACAGACATAAAANATCGTTGTAATTAATAATTTGTACTAGAAATGAAGTATCTGAAAAATGGAAATAAATCATTAAAACAGACATAAAAAAGGAAAATTGGTTCTGGTTATAGTGCACACAAATGTTAGTAATCATCATGAATGTATGTAAATAAGCACCTCCCTTTATTTCTTGGTCAATCTCCTAAATCAAAAATAATTTTAAAAAACTGTATTCAAATGTAGCAGATCTAAGACTTTAATTTGGGGGAGGGGGGGGGTTTATTTTTCCCATTGTGCAGGTGCAAGTTTCAATTTGTGGCATGAGAACAGGGCACTAGTTCATCATNGGGGGGGGTTTATTTTTCCCATTGTGCAGGTGCAAGTTTCAATTTGTGGCATGAGAACAGGGCACTAGTTCATCATAATTTTTGGAAGCAATATTAAATTAATCAAATAAAATCTGTATTTTAAACAATTCTAATATTTTTTCATATCAATTTTAAAACATTCACAGAGCTGTTTAAAGTAAATATGAGGATTTGAAGGGAGGAGGATTACGTCTTCTGTGAGCCCTCTCTGGATCCACCCATGCCCAGCGGGTAGATGTGGGTGTGCGAAAGAAAAAAAACCACTAAGAAATAGTTTATTACAAGTTTAGTACAATGAACATCATCATCACAGAGGCAGCTTCATCAGTTCCTCCAACCTATTCTTGACAAGGTTTGTGTGTGAGGGGTGGTTGTGTTAAGTTTTCTCACTGGTGACCATGTTNGTTCCTCCAACCTATTCTTGACAAGGTTTGTGTGTGAGGGGTGGTTGTGTTAAGTTTTCTCACTGGTGACCATGTTCCTACGGCAACGGGAACTCAGGTGGTAGTTCTTGCACCGCCACAGTACCTTCCCTTCCTTCAGCAACTTACCCAGGTAGTACACACTGCCGTCATACACCAGCTGTGGTTTCTCTCTCGGGCCTCTCACATACTTCACATCTTCAAAGAGAACAGAGACAGAACAAACTGTCAGACATGGCCAATAACTCAGGATGTTGAATATTATCAAAATCTCACTATCACACATTAAAATGAAATAATCTTTACTCTCACACTGTTAATGCCAGGAAATATACCAAAGCAACAAGTCATGAAAAATATTTTTTAAATGTTGTTTCTCAACAAAACTACTAACTCAAAAACAGTCCGGTTGAGACTGACGCAATACCTAATTACCACTTTAAAACCTTACAATGGAAGCCGAGCATAAAAGTAATATGTAAATATGTAAATACTTACAGCATAACACAACTGTCTACAAGTGGAAAAACGTAAATTAATTTTACTGTCATGCAACAAGATACATAAACTCCAGAGAAAGAATCACATGCTAACCACACATGGTTTGTTTTTTATTTTATTTTTTTGTATAATGAAGTCAAATTAATTATTTGACAATGTTTATTTACATTACTCCTAATGCAAAAACCAATGCACATCAATGTATTTGATTATTCACATGTTGCAAACTGGTGAATTAAATAAAATTTTAATAACCACAAT